>SNQJ01S0183000.1:0-19055 GCA_010110895.2 Picea sitchensis | reverse complement strand
GATGAAACAAAAACAAAGTGTTCAAGGTTCCGAAAAATATCAGCAGGCCATCAAGAATTTAAGAGCTCAACTAGAAGAGGCCAGAAGAATTGAAGAAACTCTAGAATATCAAAAACATTTTTTAGAAGCCAACATAGTAGCACAAAAGGAAGAAGTTAAAAAGAGAGAAAAGATATTGATGGATCATCTCAAGGAAAGAACCAATGACTTAAACCAAATTGAGGAAGATTTTGGTCAAGAAGAGAGAAGTCTGGAAGAAGAAATAATTACATTGAAAATCCAACTTGAAGAAGCAAAGAGAATAGAAGAGGTCATGAAGTCTCAGATAATGAATAAAGAAGAAGAGGTTGAGAATATTGAAGAAGAAGTTGTCACACTAAGAGTCAAAATCGTCAATCTCAATAAGAACGTTGAAGAGACAAAAACATCCACATCAGTTGTAGATAATGAAGAGAAGCACTCTACGTTGCTAGAAAAGAAGAATGAAGAAAATATAAAGAGTTATGCATAAGTACTCAAAGAAAGGAATCATGGTCAACTAGAATCTAAGAAAACTATCGAAGATACATCTTCAATAATACCATCCATGTTCAAGACACAAAAAAGCTTCAATCATGATCATGATCAGTCAAGGAAAAAATTCAGAAGGACTACGCCACAAAGAATATCACTCACTCCCAGGTATGAAAATTTATTTTATGGTCATTGTTTTATTGTACTAACTTTGGACATAAGGTTGCAAATTGTAGGGATTATAAAATAAATGTTCAAGCAGACCATGCCTATGTGGTCGCACATAACATTGAGGGTTACAAATGTCATAACTATGGACACATAGCCAGTGATTGTAGAAGCATGATTGATACTTCCATGAAAGAGAATATTGATATCAAATATAAGAAAGTATGGATAAGAAAACAGGAAGAAAAGGTGAACAAAGAACAGGTACCAGATATTGCAAGATTGGCAATAAAATGAGATGAAGAAAATTCTACAGAGAAAATGAAAGATGTCAGATACTGAAAGGTTTGTAAAATAACTGAAAGAAAGAAACGACGGGTAAATAAGGAACATGGTCAAGAGATTGTAATTTCAGGCATTGTAGTGAAAGATGAACCCACAGATAGAAAGAAATAATTTATATCTCAGAGAGATAATGAATCTACCAATGAAGATGATGATGAATACACATCAGAGAAGGAATTTTTCTGAGCCATCTGGCTTAGATACTCCTAATTAATATAAATATTAGATAGGGGGATTCTATGCAATAGCTATGATAGACCAAAGAACCATCCTTCAAGAAGCTTGAAGAGTTTGAGAAGACAGATTCAGAGAAATTAGTTAGCAGAAATACAGTTTGATAGATTAATTAAGACTTCATGATAGTATAGTGATAAATGGGTCATCATTATGGACAATTGCACAAGTAGAGTCTTGGAAAATATGGACAGATATGGATTCATAAGAACACTTAATAGTGCATACACCAGTTCACATTCAAAACAGAGTAATGCTCAAAAACAACAATGAAAAAACTCCCTATGGACTATGGAAAGGAAGCACAAACAACAACCTCTACATCAAGGTAACTCAAGGTAATATTTTATTAATTGAAATTTATGTTGATGATATCATTTTGGAAATACTAATGACAGGTTAAGAAAGAAATTTGTAAAGGATATGCAAAATGAATTTGAAATGTCATTACTTAGATGACTATCTTTCTTTTTGGGTCTTCATATATGTCAAAGAAACCAAGGAATTTTTATTTCTCAAACTAAGTATATCAAAGAAATGCTAAAGAGGTTTGGAATGGAAGATTGCAAACCAGTTACCACTCCTATGCAAACCAGTTGCAAGTTTAGAAAAAATGATGATTCAAATTTAGAGACCATAGGAAATACATGTCAATGATTGGTAGATTACTATATGTGACAACATATAGACCATATGTAATGCAGGCAGTTGGACAGATGGCACAATTTCAAGTAGCACCAAAGGAATCACATGTATTATCAGTGAAGAGGATTTTCATATATCTCAAAGGAACATAAGAGTTTGGGTTATGGTATCCAAAAGAAAATGATCTATCACTTATTGCCTACACAGATGCATATTGGGGAGGTTGTATTGATGATAGATGAAGCACCAGTGGAGCAGTGTTCTACTTGGGTGAGTGTTTAGTATCGATATGGCTAAGAAAGAAACAATCATCAGTATCTTTCTCTACAACTGAGGCAGAGTATATTGCAGTAGCATCATGTTGTACACAGGTTCTTTGGATGAAACAAAATCTGACAAATATACAGGTTGAGTATGATGAGCCCATTCCAATATATTGTGATAATACAAGTGCCATCAGTATCTCAAAGAACCCTATAATGCACTCCAAGATGAAGCACATTCCAATCAAGTATCACTTTCTACGAGAGCAGGTTGCAGAAAAGAACATCAAAGTTGAGTATGTGGGCTCAAAAGAACAAGTGGCAAACATCTTTACAAAACCACTTCCACGGGAAGCCTTTGAATATATTCACCAGAGACTAAGAGTAATTTCTACTCCAAAATGAATACTTTTGAATTCTTATCTTATATGTCTTAATGTACACGAGGAAGCACCATAAATAGGACAAAGGGGGAGATATTTATCAGATGCAAAAGGTAAATTCTTGGAGAGAGAGAATAGAGGCATGTTTCCAAGGGGAGCGATTGTCACAAGGGGAGAATGATCGATATAACTTCAGAGGGATACCCTTTATCAAAGGGGGAGATATTATTCATATGATAGTAAGTGAAAACATTGTGACGAATCGAATATAGAAATGTTCATCATTATTGCGACGACAACATGGTATATAGCGACGAAATCGCTATACAAATTTTGTGGTTTATATAGCAAATTTGTCGCAAGATTTATATTGTGCGTCAAAATTGTGAAGACAACTTTTGTGGGTTATATAGCAAATTTGTCGCAGGATTTCTATTGTGCGTCGAAATTGTGATGACAACTTTCGTGGTTTATATAGAAAATTGAGTGCAGGATTTATGTTGTACGTTGAAATCGCGATGACAACTTTTGTGGTTTATATAACAAATTTGTTACATTATTTCTATTATGCGTCGAAATTGTGACGACAACTTTCATGGTTTATATAGCAAATTTGTCACAGGATTTTTGTTGTGCATCGAAATTGCAACGAAAACGATTTATTATATATATATATATATATATATGGGCAAAATAAATAAAATTTTATTTTTGAAGATAGGGGGCATGTATTGGAAGAATATTATAGGCTATGAAGTTCATTATATTCTTGAAAACATTTCACAAAGGGAAATACTCTTAATTAAATAAGGTATGGGTAGATCACTCTGCATGTGATCAAGCACCATCTAGTTTTGATTTCAAGATTACAAATATGGTGTCACATCCAATTAAGAGTTACCCTCATATATTTATAGTTAGTCTCTCAATTCATATCAATAGGCCCTCATCTATATTCACAAATTCAAGTATGCTAGAATAGAGAATGCCTTTTGTTGAAAGAATTATCTGAAGGTCTTATTTTCACATTCAAGGGGGAATTAACCTAGGAGGAAGAATGCTCCATTAAATTGGGTTTTTTATGGTTATACTAAGACATCTAGATACAGAACACCTTGCATGTGATCAAGCACCATCTAGTTTTGATTTCAAGATTACAAATATGGTGTCACATCCAATTAAGAGTTACCCTCATATATTATAGTTAGTCTCTCAATTCATATCAATAGGCACTCATCTATATTCAAAAAATTCAAGTATGCTAGAATAAAGAATGCCTTTGTTGAAAGAATTATCTGAAGGTTTTATTTTCACATTCAAGGGGGGAATTAACCTAGGAGGAAGAATGCTCCATTAAATTGGGTTTTTTATGGTTATACTAAGACATCTAGAGAATATGTCTTGTCCAATAAAGACAATTTCTAGTTGTATAATCCCTTAACATAGTGAAAGAACATATTTTGATGAATGTTTGGCATAGGAGAATTCAATGAGTCAAACTAAAAAAAGATATATATGTAAATATATATTTTATATGGATCACATGTTATTAAAATAGATAACATATACATATCAGCTATATTTTATGTGTGATCTTTACTAAACATATAATTTGTAAGGTTGTCTAAGCTCATCACGAGAGGCATTAAAAAACAAAGGCTTCTCTATTCTACTCAGAGTTTTTAGGATTTTATGGCTCCCTAAGAAGGTCTATCTCTAGATGCATTCATGGATTTTCATCGCAATTGGTTTTATTAATCTTTAAACATCTGCCATCTAAATTCAGGGGAATTTTTAAAATGAAGGGCCATTCCATTTATTGGGAATATTTAGAAATATTGTTCTAATTACAAAGCTAGGAATCTAGTTAGTTGGGCAAGGCCATTGTCTCTTATTTGTTTAATGATTTATACACCAGGCTAATTTCCTTGCAAACTTAACTTTCTAACATTATTTTTTATGACTACAAGAGAAATAGTTCACATTTGGGAAAAAAAAAAATCAATGTCATAGAACAATTATCCATCTTAATTTTTAAACTACATGTTGGAGTGTGAATTATCCATGACAAACAAACATGTTTTTAAATGGCATGTTGCATGGGGGATCACAACATCCCCTCTTTACCTACCAACCAAACAAATATTCAATCTTGTTGAGAATCACAACACTCCATCAACTAACCAAACCTAGTTAACATGGGATATTATTTAATTATATATTATGTATATAAACACCTTTTTTCTAGAAAGAGAATTAAATTTGGATACTACAACAAGTTTGAGACTAGCATTTGAGAGTGAGGAGGCGACCAAAAGGATCTTTCTATTTATATTATCTCTAGTCATTGAAATCATACAAGTTGATATTTGAAAGAGAACTAAAAAATACAAAGATATATGAAAGGGTGTAATCTATATGTCTAATGAGGTCAACCTTTTGCAACTATTCAAAATAATGGTAGGAGAAATTGAAACTTTTGGCTTCAAATATGGAAGGAATCATTTAGATTGATGAAATCGTAGATATCAAATGCTAACATTGCATAATCCAAGTGAAGTAGGGTTTTTGAGGGTGTTAAATCCATTTTTCTAGTAAAACAACAAATTCATCAATCCAAAATGCTAATTCATCAAAGATTGCCTAGATAGAATCTAGTGAGTGAAAATCACAAAGGTAAAAATCATTTAACATTTATCCTCTTCTTCATAATTTGGTAGCCTCTAATTTACCACATGTTGAACTTGAAACATCCTTTGTTATTGGAAGGGAATAATTCTATATAACTAATTTAGTAAAACATTGACCTAACAACTTAATCAAGAGGATAAAATCTCAATGTAATGGAAGGATATATCCATCATACTTTTATGTGATACCTCATCTAATAAAAATAATTAAATGAGCCAAAATAATGTTGGATAGAAGAAGAGATATATATGTTAAGAGGGAGGCTTTACCTGTAAGCAACTCTATCTAGGTTATAATAGGTAACCCCTTCCACATAAATCTTCCAATAAGTTATTAGCTATAAATTAGGTTAAGGAACCATATATATACTTTCAGTAACTAAGGAAATCTATAAGGAAGGTATGTGAGTTAAGGTTTTGGTGATAACCTAGTAGAAGAGAAGGTACGTTAGGGTACTTCTCCTTTACCTTGAATTTCCTAGTAGGTGAGTAGTGGAAGCCAAGTGATATGCCTTTAAATATCTCACAAATCCTTATATGATTTACCTGAATAAGGATTTGTGAGATATTTAAAGGTGAGATATGAATTTATGATGTTAAAATTTTATGATGTTCATGTACATATCATGAAATAAAACCTAATTCATGTCTTTTTAAGGTTGTTTAGTTGAATCAATTAAATTGTGATTTACCAATGAATGAGTCAAAACCTACAATAACTAACACAAGTGAAACCCTTAATTCATTGTGGTATAAATTTTCCTTGAAATCCTTGAAGCAATACATCCTAGGATTTTGATCCCCCCCACCAAATATGGTTATTATAAATGAAAATGAAAATTGAACCATCTAGTGTACCATAACCACCTAAGAGTTCCAAACATTCAAAATATTGTATTTAATTTAGGAGGGGAATTTCCATCATGATCATCTTAACTATCATCGCCATTATATGACTATAACCTAGTTCATGTATAAATTAAGTCATTTAGTATTAGTAACCCCACCCCAAAATGTTTCTAATGACAATGATAAAGCACCACTAAGACATCATCATATACTAGCAAACACCAAAACCCACTTGGCATAACCTACACTTTGATGGTGCTTCATAGGGATTGATAATAAATGATGGTGTCATCCAAGACAACCAAAGGGCGTACTTGGAATTGGCATATTTTGGTTACATGTGCAATAAAAGTAACAACGAGGCTAAGTTCAAATCCCATTGCAGGATTTCAACTTATCAAGGGTTCATCTACAAATACGATATGTTATAACAACACTTGATTGTTAAGTGTTTATGGGTTAATAATGTTTTCATTTATGTTATTATTTATCTAATGACTTAAGTAAGTAGGCCAATTGGGTCTCAATTCATACTCCTTCTCATCCAAATAGGTCCCAAGTCTCTATTGTTATAAAGTCTAGTCTATTGTTATCTTTGCATGTGGATGTGGGTCAAGTATTGTAATATGGAGTTGGGATATAATAACATATTTGATGTGTTACGGTGTGTGTGTGTGTAATAACATAGCAGCCTAGATTACATATAAAATAAAAACATACATATATATTCTACTACACATATATGTAATAACATATTACATAAAAAACACGAAGTTGTAAGTTTAATAGTTTCCTCATTGTGAGAGGCATTGAAAAAACAAATCCTTCTCCATTCCATTTGGAGTTTCAAGGATTATTGTGGTTCCCTAATAGGGCTTGTCTCTAAATGCTTTCATGGATTTCCATCCTAGTAAACTACCGAGTCCATTGTGTTGACTCAATGACTTCAAATTTTAATTATCCCATCTATTTTGTTGATGGAAGTGTCATTTTGTGTGAAAGGCAGTGTGGTAAATAATTTGTTTGTCTAGGTCCACCAAATTTATATATTTCAATATGTAGAACCTTTCATTGAATAACTATCAATATTTCAATATGTAGAGCACCTCTCATAGACATAGTGCCCCTTGCACATCAATGAAGTTTTTAAAGGGAAAACATTAGTTGACATATGGTCAAATCATTTCATTGACAAAGTGAAGATTTGAATTTATGTTAGCATTAAACAATGAGTGTTTATATCATGAAACTCTATATGGATTAACATGACCATGGAAGAATAGTAATGAAAAATATGAAGAAAGTCTTGAAACCTTGAATAACCCTCCACATATTGTAGACATAAATATTGATATGATGCACATGTGTGAAATAGTAAATGTTTGACATCACTATTTCCAACCCCTCATGTTTAATCCTTGATGTTGTTGAAGAAACAAAATAAATTTCATGGAATTAAAAACATTAAATTGTTGCCAAAATTGTGCCCCCTAATCGACAAAGTGAATATTTAAATTTATGTCAACATTATAACAATGAGTATTTATATCATGGACCTCTATATGGATTAACATGACCATGAGAGGATTAAATTAGGAAAATATGAAGCAAGTCTTGAAACCTGAATAACCCTCCACATACAAATTGGCAATGGAAATGTTATTTTGTTTCTTTGTCATGTGAGCCACAATGAAAAGAAGGGTAACGCTCTGGTATTATAAAATGATTGACATGTCCATTTCCAACCCCTCATGTTTAATCCTTAAATGGCTATTCCATCTTCCCAAAAAAAAAATTTGCATGTTTCACCAAGTTTAATGTTTACACATTGTTTGGAAAAATATTTGCTACATGTCACATGTCACAAGACTTCAAAGTTGCATATTACATCATGTCACAAGATTTTGAAGTTGCATTGCATATCTAAGTTCTATTTGTTGCCTGTATTCCATAAGGCCCAAGAACAAGTAAGTACCGTCTTACTTGTATCTTTCACGTCTTGAATCAAGGAGTATTGGATCAATATATACCAAGTCTAAGATAAGTTGGAGTATCATTAAGTGTATAATTAAAATTACATTCACATATATATGCAAGCCATAGAAATAGCATTGTCTATATTATCAGATGGAAAATCACCTATAATGTCAACGCATTATATGCATCATTAAATGTCCAGCTATATAATGTACATCTAACTGCCTTATAAAATTATTACATGACATCAGCGAATTTCTTTTAGTTCTATTTTGTGCTTTCTATGTCTTAAGTAATTCATCCATATCCATGTCTTCGTTTAATGGGTGCTCTTCAACAACTAATTTTGTTTCATTCCTTTCATGTTGAGTATGTCTGGTCTCATACCCACGATGAGGATGTTGCTATGAGGGGCCATCTACAAAAAATAAAAATATTAAATTTATATGGTTACTTTTTAAATAATATCATTGAAGTAGTTCATTGATATTAAAAAAAAATCTGCAATGTAATTTTCACTTACCTAGTCCTACTTTGACACTTGAATGGTTGTCGGCCTCAAGTTCACCTGATCTTTAGGTTGAGAAGGATCAACTATGACATTCTCTCCATTGAAACGCCAAAATTATAAGTACAAAATTATCAAGTATATGATTAATATAGACATTTTATCAATGTCATGGGCCTCAGTCACAGGAACATACTGGGGTTGCAACCTCACTGATAGGCTATTGGGAGCAATTCATGATCTTCTAGCTATGTTTCACTATAAATTCTATGTTGTCCAGTACTAATGGTTTCATAGATAGTGTTGCTCCCCTAATTAAAACAAAGTAAGACATTAAATTATGGACGATATCAAACATTTACGGATTTTTTTTATATAAGTAATGTGCGTTGGACTGATTTTATTTACCTTATCCCGCAAATTGATCTTGGGGTCTACCCCATGATCTCTTCCTATGATCAACCACGGATTTATAGCCATACTTGTAACCCAGTTGGACGTCTTCCTCTGTGGTTTCAGCTGAAGTCGTTACTCTGCATTGCATAAGGGTATGGTTTTTAATGTTTTTGGTTGTACTTACCTTAAAGTTGTAAGGATACAAATAATATTCTAATATGTTTGTACTTATGATCTGTGGTCAGAACCTCTAGTAGCCAATTCCGCCTAGATTGTGTTTGCCATGTTTTGAAATCCTTTCTTTGGTTTCCTCGAAGTGTCAGGCAACCTATCATGAAAATTTTTCAAGTATGTTATATAAGATCCGCTTTCTTTTCTTTCTTTTCTAAATTCCAAAGAAAAATAAAGCTGGTATTTAATTCAAAAAATTGTAATTTACCTTGTTTTACCAGTTATTTGTTCTCCTGATTTTCACAAAATCTCATCTTTTGCATCATCAATAACCACCTTCCTTCCACCTCTTTGGAATTGAGGGAGGACGCCTTCATCTATAAACATCCCACGTATATTTTAAATATTCAATTGCCACAGAGGTGGCCACTTTTATTGAACGTGTCTACCCAAAGAGGCCTTCAAGATAATCCATGTTCCTTTTGAGTTTAACTGCTAAGCAATTCCACCCATGTAAGGTTTTTCCCAAAATCGACAAGGTCTGTCTTTCCTAGGCTTCCTATAAAATGTTGTTTCCTACACAATAAAAGATACATCCACACTTAAAATTAATAACGATGATTTTGCATGAGGACAACATTAAACGATTAAAATATGAATTATAACTACCCAATTTGATTGTTTTAATAATGGAAATTGGCCATTGTCGGCCAAAATGTGCATAACCCCTGTGTTTGTCACGTGTCTATTCGTGAAAGGAACCATCTCAACCACATCTCTATGATCCTCATCTCTCCCACCATCTCTAGACTCTGATCGAGGTGTGGATGTCTGGAGGTGCATGTTGTGGATCCTATCTAAATGAAGATGGAGAAGTAAATATTTCTCTAGAAGCTTTATGACCGACCACATCAGGACTCTATAGCATCTCTGTAACACCACTACTACCAACACCGGGATTTATGACCAAGCTCCAAAATGATTAAAAAAGAAAATGTTTTTGTGAGATAATGTGCTAAAGAACAAAGTATCATAATTTTTTTTTTTTTTTTTTTTTTTTTTTTTTATTTTTTTTGTTATTACCTTATATGTGTTTATTTGTGACATAAGGAGCTTGATATTTTCTTTGACGTTGGGAGTTTGATCTGGATGATCTAAGAAGATAGCAAGTTCCTTCTTAACTTTAATGATATGTTTTATTAATATGATTGATAAGAGCATGAACTCCTCCTCGTCGACAAATCAAGATAAACATGGTTTGCATCATATATAATTTCAACAAACAATGTTATTTCAATAAAAATTATATAAGAAAATAATAAAACAACGTGAAATGAAAGTGGAAATTGATAATCATTTACATGTTCTGTGGTTGGCCCTTTTCCACAATCATCCTGCTACATTATAAGTAATATATAATTAGAACCCCCAAATATTTAAAAAATTGTTAATGATAACAAAAACAATGTTAAAGATAATAAAAATATAATGCAATAAGTAGAGGTTTCTTAAAGAGGTGCTGCATAAGAACTCCGCATTAACTACTAGTCAATGTTTCTATTTGATTCAAATGGTAATCCATCCTCTCTTCCTGGGAGAGCTATCTTTATTGCTAATGTGACTACCTAATTCTCTCTTCATGTCCCTCAGATATGCAATTCAGTTGTTTGTTTGTTGTCCCGGTGGTTTCGTTTATAAACCTCGCGATGCTAAGAATCTTTATGCCTTCCATCGATATAGATAGTCACTCTCTTATTTGTATCCTTGCTTATTAGTTGTATAATTTGCAGCGAGTGCATATTTCTGCATACTTTTGCATGTACCTGACCAACCACATCCAATCATTATGATTGTAACACAATCTGACATAGTCCATAAATTCAATTACTATATTGTATTTACAATTACCCATCCATGGAAAATAGCCAGCCCGTGGAGGGGATATGCAATGTGATATGTCCTATTGTTGACAACTAAGTCAACATCTATAGGAGATAATTCCTTAGGTACCCATTGTTTTATTAGATGCTTATACCTGAGTGGAACATCCATGTCTCCTATTCTCTCATCATCATAAGAGCATGATCCTCCTTCGCTAAGAAAACATTTCATGCATCTACAAAATGTTATTCTAACTTTTCACCCTCTGGTCCTTGTTTGTCATATCTACTAGATACAGCTCATTTCCGGACTCTATTTGTCTCCATGCTTCACTGATGAAATCAAAAATGGGCTTCTATTGTTCTTCAAAATTGTATGTGTGCATCGCATTAGTTAGTATTCCATCATCATTTTCATAGTTCTAAATAAAAATTATATTTTAGCCTTGATTTATGCACAATTAGACTATGGTGTAGTTACCAATATTAGTGGTCAACCACCAATTTAATGTGATAATTTATCCCTCTTGAATTGACATATTAAGGACATATTAATGTGATAACATTGAGGACATGACAAATTTATCATATGGATCTAAGAAAATAATAGTATTAAGGTTGTTGTTTGTTGTATTTGTGCAAATTATAATTATTATAAGAAATGTTCATTGAAGATGAGGGTCAATTCTATGGAGTAAGAAATCCAACCATCAGTTGGTGTATTGCAAATCTTAGGTGCCACTTGAAATAATTAAGGCAAAGCCAAGAGAACTATACAAATATTACTTTTGTTCGATACAAGAGTATAACTATACAAATGTTAGTTTTGTTCAAGCTAAGATTAGAACTATACAAATATTAGTTGTGTTCAATCAAAGTTGAATAATAAGTTAGTTATAGCGATAAAAATAAGATAAGAATAACATTCTCCATTGACCTTCTGTAAACCATTCCATTTGGTGTTTGTTGCACTAAGTGTAAAGAACAATGTTGGAGAATTATAAGACGTAATTTAGGTATGAGCTATTTGTTACCTATTTCGTACCTTTTATTTTAATTGTATCCATATTTTGTATTGATCAAATGAGTAATTAACCCAAAACTGATTCCATTAGACACAAACTCAATTCCTAAGGCCAACTAAGGAGAAAAAACAACACACGCTAATTAATCTAGGAGTCAAGCATGCAAACAAACCTTCTCACAAAGAAGAACTAGTTCGTGATGGAATCCAACTTTGTAGAATCGATGCACGAACGGGATGAGTTTTGGCGGGTGGGAATTTACGTTGACAACCTGCTTAACGAAATAACAACCTGGTGAAAGTTACCTCACCGAGCAGTGGGCAACCCTACAAGGATTCTGAGTGAGTCTAGCCAACGTCGATCCCAGGTACAACACCACCTTCCCTGTGTTCTCACCTTGTGTAGGAAGTCTAAATGATTATGGCCTCTATTGTACCACCTACTATACCAAAGCAGAGGGGGGACAATCGACAGCCGACACCAAGCCCAACAAAGAAGGGTTGATTACTCTGAGGACCCTAATGCGACCTTGTGATTGACCCTTATGTTAGAAGGGCTTCCCAAAGTCAGTGATATAGCAACTGAATTTCACTCCCTAACTCAAGGCTTTATGATTTTTTAACATCTTTGTAAAGTTATTCTCACATTCCTATTCCAAATATCTACACCTAAGCTAATATGGGTTTGAAGATCCCTAGAAAAGTTTCTAGATAAATTTTAATTAGCGCTTGATTTTAGGTTGTTGTTACTCAAAGGAGTGGTCGTGAAACTGATGGAGTTTTGACTTGACTCTTTAAACCATGAAAGAGGAAAATGAAATGCAAGAAATTCAACTTCGATGAAAAGTATCTATGGGAAGGAGCAAGAGGTTTTAAGAAAAGAAATAATTTCTTGATAGATTACTATGTGTGCAATACTGCAAAATGACCCAAATTTTAAAAATACCATGCAAATCTCATAGTTCACTTATTACACCTATACAACATTGAATCAAATGTCATCATTTCTAACATTGTAAAATTTTATGATTATAGAGACCACCATACACATCTTGAATACTCATAAGGATCACGGGGGCTTCACCTTGTTGATACAACATCCATGCAACATACATCCCACACTTTCATGCAACTCCATCCATTCCTACATTATGCATCATCCAACTTCCATTGCTTGAAGAGGTGGAAGAACTAGAAGGGGATGAAGCTTATAGACCAAAATACTCCCAATGGGTATGTGTGGTTCAATCCTAAATGGACAAATAATAAATAAGGTTCTCTTTAATGGTTTTTTTTTATTTATGTTCAATTTTAGTTCTCTAAGATACAGTTTTACAGGGTTTAAGGCCTTCAAAAAAACCTCTTTGCAAGTTTGGCCAAAATGCTATTATTTTTCCATAGAAAGTTTTATGCATGCAGAGCTAAGAATGTAGTGAAGGGAAGTTCATATATTTTCACTTTGTACTTTTCATCTACAAGAAAAAGGATAAGGGAAAATGGTGACATTATGTAAATGCTATGGGGAAGGCTGCTGCACATAGCAGAAATCACATAAAAAGTAAGGGGCTATGTTAAGTGCAAAGGAAAGTGAATTGGAGTGATGATGTGGAGCTATATACCAATGTGTATGAAAAGGTATAGACTATGGGTTTTGAAATAAAAGAGGCATTCCCTCCACACTTCACATTAGTACTATTGTGGGGCAACAATAATCTTGGTGACTAGGAGGAAGTACAACTACACCCTCTGCAATGTGGTTGAGTGAAAAATAACAACTATGGATGTACATATATGGTTGTGGCTCAATCCAAGTCATATACATGACAGGTACCATTCATGTACATGCTCAATCCAAGTCATATACATGCTCAATCCAAGTCATATACATGCTCAATCCAAGTTGAAGAATAAGTTAAGAATAACATTCTCCATTGACCTTTTGTAAGCCATTCTGTTTGGTGTTTGTTGCACTAAGTGTAAAGAACAATGTTGGAGAATTATAAGATGTAATTTAGGTATGAGATATTTTTTACCTCTTTATTACCTTTTATTTTAAGTGAGGGTGCACAAGCTAAGAGGAAGGGCACACTTGTTGAGAGAGGGTGTACAAGTTCAACAACAGGAACAAATCTTCAAGAGAGTCTAACACTTGCTTAGATGAAGTTCCCTACAACGTCGAAGGGAGGTTAACTGATGCCTAAAGGAATTCGACATGAGAAGGCATATACACTAACTGTATCTCCAATATTAGAATCCACCAAGATGGTTTGGGCTTTGATGTCATGAAAATACACAGATATGATGCAAGATATAAGAGAATCCTAATGTTGAATCTATTATCAAGCCGTACATGTTATATTATAGTCTAGCACATGTTATATTATGGTTATCTACTAGGGGGCATTACAAGGGTATTTTTCCATGGCTCTGACTGTTTGTTCCTAGACCAAGAACCCCAGGAGTGCACTGGGGGCCCTAGATCTCAGCGAGGGTGTTTACCATCCTCCCAGAAAATGGCTCTTGTAGCTGCTTTAAATTCAACACTAATAATGTCCTTTGGGAAAATACTTGGATGTTCTCATATACCACTATATTCATGGGCATGATACTCAGAAATCATTTCAACAACTGAGGCAAAGTTGTTACCCCTGCACTTTAGAGGATGAGAACAACTGCACTATTAGTAGCCTCATCATTGATCATAAGCACAAATGTTATTAGGACTTCCATGTCTCCAAATTATTAAAACATCCTTTCTGGCTGTCAGAATTTGTAAGTGTTGCAAAACATCTTAATGGGAGAAGTTATAAGTTATGTCTTTCTAGGGTAGCAGATTTTGGGTTAACTTTATTTAGAGTGAAAGGGTTGCCTTCTCCTATCCAGAAAGGGGATGCTATCTATATTGATTAAGATTACTATAGGTCTTGGAATTTTATAGAGAATAGTGATGTATACAGATTTGTTGAGGTTTTAAGAGAGATTCTGAGTGGAATAAAAGAATATGACATGGATTTTGATCCACCCAACACTATCAAATGGGTAGTGCCCCTGATAAGCCAAGTAGTAGTTATTCTATATGGAATTTTGGATTTACAATTAAATGTAGATCCTCTGCTAAGCTAAGAATGGATGATATTGCAGAGATTTCTATTATGCATGACCCAAACGAAAGACCGACCATGTCAGAAATGGATGCATGGGTGGAGAAACTCATTAGAACTAGATCTTACTTATGTTTTTCTATCTATAATTGTGAGAATTCTTAACAAATTAAATATTCTTTCTAGAAAAAATATTTTCCCTCAAAGGCAAAGCCAACTAGGTTCTTTTGTCTAAAATTCAAGTTCAATAAGCATCTCATCTGCCTGAGAATCTTGTGCTTACCTATGGAAATTATGGAGCTAATGCATGGAATCTTATAAACCCAGGGCAAGATGACCAACGTGATACCTCTATGCCTTGTATTTGTCAAGGGTTTCAGCAGAATTTTACCTTATTTTCTATTTAACAATTGAGGGTGTACAACAACAAGCATTGTAATGACCCCACCTGGAACTTCACCAATAGGTACCCTCGAGTCTACAAGTGTCTTATTGTTCTCCAGGATTCTCCCCGCATTAATGAGTTTCATGTCATTTATTGTTTTAGGAGCATTTTCCTTGCCTTGTGGCCACTTTCCAAGTGTGATTTCCTTGAGAGTGGCAATTGTAGCAGCCAATGCATATTTTTTAGGACCAATATCGGTACCATCATAGAGTTGAAACTTCAATTCCAACAATTCCCCTCTTGCCATTGCAACTCTCGCTAGTGTATATGTGGATCCAAGAACAACATGCCTTCCAATTCTTAATCAATTTATCACAAGTGCATTCTATAATCCTCGCTTAATATCTCAAAGCCTTGTGGGAGAAAAAAGTAGTAAACAAACTAGAATCTTTTATCCTACCAAAATACTTCACAAAAGTAAGAATTTATCATACACATCTGCTTATTCAATAAAAACCTTTCAAGAAACAGACCCAAATTCCAAGGAGAATCCTAACGAGCACTTCCACATCATTTTAAAACCCTCCATAAATTCCTGGTATGGAAGATAACATCTCAGTACAGTTGAAGTCTGAATTTCTAACTTGAATTTATTTCACTGTGAAGATTAACTGCCAAAAGCTAAATTGTCAAGAAGTGTAATTCAAGTCATCTTTCTTCAGAGACCCAGGTTCAATCCCAAAAAACATGCTCAAAAATCTGTCGGATGAGAATAACCAAATTTGAGGGCTGGAAGAGAGGATGGAGTGCAGGGATGGAGTTTAGGAGTTGTGTGCTGCCAGAGTGATCCAAAGGAGAGGCCTCCCATGACTGTAGAGGCCTCCCATGAATGTAGTATTGCTCATGCTATAGAATATTAAGAAATCTTAAGCATGCTAATTATGCCAAGATTTAGACTAAGATATCCTACCCAGAGACATTGAGTTATAAAAAAAAAATTGTGGTTGAAGAAGAAGAAACCAGTGCCTTAGATTTCCATCTAGGAAAATGGGGTCTTAGGCACCAAAGAATGAGATTTCTCCAGAGAAAAGAGAGGGAAAACATGTAGAGAAATACACACAAGATACAACCCTGTCCTTCATTCTAACAAAACTCAAAACTCTTCACAATGATTCCTTGATGAACTAGACAATGAGAAGTGGTTATGCATGACCCAAATTAAAGACTGACCATGTCAGAAGTGGTTGGATGGGTGGAGAAACTCATCAGAACTAGATCTTACTTATGTTTTTCTATCTATAATTGTGACCATTCTTAACAAATTAAAGATTCTTGCTATAAAAAATATTTTCCCTCAAAGGCAAATCCAATTGTGGTTCTTTTGGCTAAAATTCAAGTTCAATAAGCATCTCATCTACCTGAGAATCTTGTGCTTACCTATGGAAATTATGGAGCCAATGCATGGAATCTTATAAACCCAGGGCAAGATGACCAACGTGAGACTTCTATGCCTTGTATTTGTCAAGGGTTTCAACATAATTTTACCTTGTTTTCTGTTTAACAGTTGAGGGTGTACAACAACAAGAATTGTAATGACCCCGCCTTGAACTTCACCAACAGGTACCCTCGAGTCTGCAAGTGTCTTATTATTCTCCGGGATTCTCCCCCACATTAATGAGTTTCATGTCATTTATTGTTTTAGGAGCATTTTCCTTGCCTTGTGGCCACTTTGCAAGTATGCTTTCCTTGAGAGTGGCAATTGTAGAATCCGGTGCATATTTGTTAGGAGCAATGTTGGTACCATCATAGAGTCAAAACTTTAGTTCTAGCAATTCCCCTCCTTCCATTGAAACTCTCTCTAGTGTATATGTGGATCCAGGCACAACATGCCTTCCAATTCTCAATCAATTTATCACAAGTGCATTCTATAATCCTCGCTTAAGATCTCAAATCCTTGCAAGAGAAAAAAGCAGTAAATAACCTAGAAGCTTTTATCCTACCAAAATACTTCATAAAAGTAATAATTTATCTTACACATCTGCTTATTCAATAAAAAAAAATTCAAGAAACAAACCCAAATTCCAAGGAGAATCCTGACGATCACTTCCACATCATTTTAAAACCCTCCGTAAATTCCAGGTATGGAAGATAACATCTCAGTACAATTGAAGTCTAAATTTCTGAATTGAATTTATTGCGCTGTGAAGATTAACTACCAAAATCTAAATTGTCAAGTAGGGTAATTCAAGTCATCTTTCTTCAGAGACCCAAGTTCAATCCCCAAAAACATGCTCAGAAATCTGTCGGATGAGAATAACCAAATTCGAGGGCTGGAACAGAGGATGGAGTGAAGGGATGGAGGTTAGGAGTTATCTGCTCCCAAAACAATCCAAAGGAGAGGCCTTCCATGAATGTAGTATTGCTCATGCTGCAGAATATTAAGAAAGCTTAAGAATGCTAATTATGCTAAGATTTAGACTAAGATATCCTACCCAGAGATATTGAGTTATAAAAAGAAAAGTGTGGTTGAAGAAGAAGCAACCAGTGCCTTAGGTTTCTAGCTCAGAAAATGGGATCTTAGGCACCAAAGAATGAGATTGCTCCAGAGAAAAGAGAGGGAAAACCTGTAGAGAAATACACACAAGATACAACCCTATCCTTCATTCTAACAAAACTCAAAAATCTTCACGATGCTTCCTTGTTGAACTAGACAATGAGAAGTGGATATGCAATCAATAAAATAAGCATGAATCAGTTCTACTATCTTTCACCATTAGCTGAGAGAAAGTACCAAACTGAAACCATTTCAATTGATTGAATACTCATAAAATTAAACAATGTTACCAAGGCAAATTTGTTGCACATCCATAGATGGAGAGTTTCCAGCGCTGATGAGCACAAGAGATTGGGAAAACTTAGCCTCTAGGGCACACATATAGACCATCCACAATCTTGAAGTGAAATGAGAGAACTTAGGTGTGCATTCCTTCAACAACATTTTACAGGAGAAAGGGGCTACTTATATAGAAAAGAGTCGAACAACTAGTTTTCCATGAAAGGGGGCCCCTAGCTTCTTTTAGAAGCTTAACCCACATCATGAACCTTTTTAGATAATGTCTCATGAAATACAACTGAATTAGAGGGCGAGGGGTGCACCCCCTTCTCTAGAGGCACAAATAACCAGGAAATTATGGTAAGTTTAATCATCTCTAGTTAGGTCAGTTCCAGATTAATGTTGTTGTTGGTCTAAACACCTTTTATTTCACTAACTTGGATGAGAAATGAAGGAGATGTTTGTTAATGGGAAGCAATTGAAGAACTATTTTCAATAAATACAATTGAGACCTTTCAAGAAAAAAAACCAAAAAAGAGGTTTTTGGGTAGTTTAGACGAATAAATTCAATCTCTTTAGATTGAAATTTTAGGTGGTCAACCATTATAGTTTTGTTTACATCCTTGCTCTTGTTTTTCTTAAGTTTGTCTCTAAATTTTAATAGGTTGTTCTACATTTGCATGAGAAATC
>SNQJ01S0182999.1:0-19055 GCA_010110895.2 Picea sitchensis | reverse complement strand
TTTTATTTTTTCCATAACAAATTTATAAAAAAAATTCTTTATTATTACTCCATTATATTTTATATTAAAATTAAAATTATTTTTTTATATAATTTTAAAAACAGTTTATATTCTAAATTTTTTTAAAGATTTTTCATTAATTTGATATTAAATATAATTTTTTTTTAAAGTAAGTATTTTTTTAATCTAGCCTATTCATGACTTGCCTAAGCATGTGGCAGAGAAACCTCCATAAAATCTTTTATGTCTCCTCTCTAAATATTCGAATCTAAATCGTCATGCAAAACTAGACTCATCAAAACCAATCAGGTTAATAAAATTTAATTATTTTTAAAGTAAATTAAAATATATATAAATTTAATATATATATTTTTTATATCATTAAAATTTTAAAAAATAATAATAAATTAACTAAAAAATTACTTTAAATTTTTTTTAAATTACAATATATTATAATTTATTTCATTAAAAATAAAAATATATATTATTTTATCAAAAATAATATTAAGAAATCTATCTTAATTTGTAAAATTACAATTGTAATTATTTTTTACAATAAATAAGAATATATATTATTTTATTGAAAATAATATTAAAATTTGTAAAATTATAATAGTAATTTTTTTTAACAATATTTAAAGTACTTAACTTTTGTTCATACTATTTTAAAACAAAATGTTGTCAGATCAATTATATATATATATACAAAACCCAACCACTCAAAATTAAAAATTTTTTTAATTAAAAATTTAGTTTTTCTCTAACAAATTTATAAAAAACATTCTTTACTATTACTCCATTATATTTTACATTAAAATTAAAACTAATTTTTTATATAATTTTAAAAACAGTTTATATTCTATTTTTTTTTAAGTTTTTTCATTAATTTGATATTAAATATAAATTTTTTTTTAAATAAGTATTTTTTTAATCTAGCCTATTCATGACTTGCCTAAGCATGTGGCAGAGAAACCTCCATAAAATCTTTTTTGTCTCCTCCCTAAATATTCGAATCTAAATCGTCATGCAAAACTAGACTCATCAAAACCAATCATGTTAATAAAATTTAATTATTTTTAAAGTAAATTAAAATATATATAAATTTAATATATATATTTTATATCATTAAAATTTAAAAAATAATAATAAATTAACTAAAAAATTACTTTAAATTTTTTTTTTAAAATAAACTCATCCACTTTTTAATTAAATCTATTATTTTAATATATAAAATCTTTCTTATTCTTAATTAAACACTAAAAACACTTTCAACTCCACCATCTTCTCAAGTTTTGGATTTTCTCATCCACCTAATTTAATATAAGAAATCGTTTCCAGATTTTTTATTCTTGTTAAATATTTTTCCTTTTAAGATTTGGATTTTTCATGGGCTCCACATCAAAGAAGGAATTGCTTAACACGCAAAAGCTTTCTTATTCTTAAGGGAAAATTGAAACCACTCTAAATTCTCTCATCTTTTTAAGTTTGGATTTTTCCAATAGTGACTTTGATTTTACAAATATGATTGGCATGTAATGTTTTTGGCATGTAATGTTTTTTTTTTTTTTCTGATTGACATGTAATGCTTATCTATGTAATGTTTTTTTTAATTAACTTCACATTAAACAAGATTGTGTAGTAGAATAGTTCCTTCCAACGAGGTTAGAAAGCAAATTGTGGAAAATGGGGTCGAATTGTAAATGAAACAAAGTGTTTGGTGCAAAATGTATATGACAGAAATGTTGTGTGCAACATGTACATCACGGAACATGGGGCAAAAGAAAATGACACTTGACAAGCAGAGAACCATCTATTTTTTGAAAGTATATAGCAAACATATATTTTTTGAAAGTATATAACAAACTACAAATTTGTTGAAAGTGGAAGAATAAATTTGGAAATTTAAATGCATTCGCCATATAAAAATATATGAAGACATAAAATTAAAAGGAGATGAGAAATATAAAAATTTAAATGCATTTGTGAACATGGGGTATAAGTAAATGACACTTGCATTGTAGAGCACTATTTATTTTGAAATATATAAAAAAATAAAAGTATGTAACATATAAAAAATTAAATGCATTTGTCATACACACTGGTGAAAGATAAGAATGTATGAAAACATAAATTTAAAAGGAGATAAGTAAACATTTTTATTTGAAATATGTCAAAAAATAAAAGTTTGTTACATACTACTGGAAATTTTGAAATATACAAAAAAATTAAAGTCGGTTACATATAAACTGGAATTTCAATGTGTTTGTCATGTAGACTGGGATTGGGGCTCTCGCGGACCATTAGAGAAATGTGCACAATAAACAAGATTGTGGAAAGAAGATAGAGTGCAATACCTGCAAAAAAAATAAATGGAAAGGTATAAGTGTTTGCCTATACATCTCTATTTAAGAAACTGGAATAATTGGGTTGATAAACAAAGCAGGATGCGATCAGTATTTTTACAGTGAGGGTATATAAGAGCCCTTTGGCTATTTGCTTGCGGCTGTCGTTTCATTGATGTCGCCGATGACTGCGGCTTCAAGGATGTCCTTGACGACTGCTAGAATGCTGACAACTGCCTGTTGCCTTTCGTCGGCGGCCTGTTTCAATTGTCTTTCAAGCCATTATTCAATGTAGCTTCTCATTGGGGCGACGTTGATATCATTCCATATTTTTATGTTGAAAAGATCGCTTTCTAATTCCTGAAAGTCGATAGAAAGATTACATAGAGTCTGATGAATTTCCTCATTTTGTACTACATATTTGACTAGCCAGTTGTGGACATGAGCTTGATCAAATTGAAGGATGTTGTAAAACTTTTCCAGAGACAAGGCCTTAAACATAGAAACCTGTTTATGGAACTCTTGCCTGGTTAAGGGAAAGGAGTTTGTGATTAAGTCACGGTCTTGGAAGTCATTGGTTTTCCCGACTAAGTCTATATTTGACAGCCTTGTGAATCATTTATCTTTGTTCAATATGTCTTGTTCACATGACTGAACAATGAGATGCAGGTTCTTCACTTTTTCTTTCCAACATGCATTCAATTGAACGATCCGGTTTTTGGATGGAAGATCGTCTTCTCTTCTTTTTGTTTCTGTCATATTGTTGACAATCTTGCCAAAAGGAATGACCATTTTTAAAAAGAAATTTTCTTCATCTTTTAACTCGGCCTGCAAATGCTCGAGCAAACTATGTGCCCTATTTCCAAGGGAAGTGATGGTTTGTGATCTTTTCCATGCCTCGGTAACCAGTTCCATTCTTTTTTTTAATTATTCTCCACATATCCTTTACAATATGCGAGCCGGGTGGCAGATGATTTTACGTTGGCTGCAGGGGTGCCAGGCATGGCTATTACCAAAGGATTGACAAGCAATGGCATAGGAATGAAAGCGTCTTCCAATTCCTTGACCTGGTCCTCCAGTTTGCATTCTCGGTCTCGATTCCTCCAATGGAATCATGAAGTGCTTCTCCGCTCGCAGTGTGAAGTTGACAGATTTGGGATGGTCGCATGTCGGCAAGGTCAACCTTTGAACGAGATTTTTCTTTCTTATTTTTAACATCTTTTTTCTCAATTATCAATTTTTTGGACTGGTTATCAAAAACAATGCTCTAGAACATGAAGGATTCATCTTCGTCAAAATTTTAGGTAATAGATATGTCCATTGGATGGCTATGGTGGATGGCATCTTTGTGCTGATCAAGAAAGCAGATCATCCTATCCAAATCAGTTTCAAGTTCCATGTTCTCACTCTGAATTTCAGGCTCTTTCGCCTGCCCCACATTTTTTTTTCTCTTCTTCTCTACTGGAATCTTGTGATAACTATCAATTTTAGACTGAGGAGGGTCGTTATCTCCTCCTCTGTTTGAAGAACTCTGAGTTTCTTTGTTGTTGTGGTGGGTCGTTGGAGCGATGCTCCGGGATTTCGTACTTTTTGGAGTGGTATTTGCGGATTGAACACTCTTGTCACCAGGGCCTTTCCCCTGTTGTGTGTACAATTTAATGCATCTTTGCACTGTGTCTACATCACCGACATTAAAGGTAGGATTGTTGTCGCCACTGTCTCTGTTTTTGGACATGTGTTTTTTAAAAAGAGAATCACCGAGGCCAAGTGTTTGTAAATATTGTCGAAAAATATTATAGGGGTCGAACCCTCTTATGATTTCAACATATCTCAAGTTGGAGACGCTAGAATGTGCTGCGAAATCGTCAATTTTGTTGACGTTTCTCAACATGAACTCCCCTACTTTCCAAGATAGAGGAATGAATTGTTTTTTTTTCTTCCTTTGGAACAGATGGAACCAATAGTTGTATTGATGTGATACTTTTGCAACAAACATTATGTCCATAATGTGACATGGAAGGAGAGCAAGTTGTTCTATGGAGCCAAAAATTCTTATGACAGTGTAATTATCCAAATGTTCGAGTGTCCCCTTCTTGTCCAAAAAACTCGTTGCATGTTCAGATATGCAGGGAGCATATTCTCCTAACAACAAAACTTTGAAAACAAACATGAAGCCATTAAAAACCTCATAAAAACAATGGGAAGCCTTGTGCTTCCACAAGGCCTAGTACCAGAACGTTACTGGGTGGAATTCACAGTTGACATTCTTGTATAGAGACAGTTGTGGAAACCGACAGGAATGCGCTATTGAAAAAACTAAATAGGACGACATATAAAATTTCCTTTCCCTTTTGTAGCTTGACAATTGGGAACAGATTTCATGGGAAATTAACCTGCCCCAATAAAAAATGGCTTGTTTGTTGACTATGAAATACAAAATATAAAGAGCCATCCTGGAAACAGTTGTTGTGGACTCCTGTCCCATTATTCTTGTAAATAGCCAGGCAATTTTGCGGAATGGATTTCTAAATGAACTAACCTTCATGCTTGTAATATCTTCAGGAACTAGAAGCGGATTTTCCAAAAAATGGGGCAAGAGGTCCAACCCGTTATTATGTTGTGCTAGGAACTGTTTGCAATCTTCTCCTTTGAAGGTCAATGTTGGCTCTGACAATGTTAGCATCTAGCGAAAGACTTGAGGTGACAAATAAATAGAAGAGCGGTCCCGCAGTGGAATAATTCTTTTCTCAGAAATAAATTATCGACGCACCAAGAGACCAGGTCCTTACAGTAAAAAACCTCAGGGACACAGCCTACATGAGCAATCTCGAAGGTCCAAATTACTTGGTTCTCTGTAATAGAGATTGAGTAATAAGAATATTCCCTGGACCACTGGAAGTTTTGTTCCTCTTGCCTGAAGATGTTTACTATATCTCCACAGAACTATTGTCGAGATGATGCCATAGGTTTATGAGAACATCAGTTTGTTGCAGATGATGGTTTAAATGAACAGTTAGAGATAATAATGTAATTCTCCGCTAAATCTTGGTTAAATGCTTATGAATGGGAAAGCTCTTTGAGCCTTTCGCTGACTAATGACAATATGTATGGCTAGTGCATGATGAACTGTTAGTAGTAAAGCTTATTTATTGCATATTTAGAAATGAGAAGGTGGTGGGTACAACGAAGAGCAATTAAGAATTGGAGGTTTTGTGAACGTGCAAAGGCCACTACGTGCGAGTGGGATTTCATGATTTTGAAATCAACACTCGGAAGGGATAATATAATCCCGCCGCAAATTTTGGTTTAATGCACATCAATACGAGATCTCCTCGATCCTTTCACCCATCAATGACAATTTATACGATTCCTGCATGATGACCTGTTAGAATTAAATGCCAATAATTCCATATTTAGAAACAAGATATATATATAACTTTTTTTTTCTTTTATTATAGACAAGTGCGAAGGTGTCGAAGACGGTGGAGAGAAAGGAAAGAATGGCAAGCTCTGAAAAGCGGTCGGACGGGATTCAAAAAAGGGTTACAGGGATACTCAGGACAGTCGAGTGTTGCACGATCATATTTCATGTATCAGAATTTTTGAGTGCAAAATGTGTAAAATGGAAGAGATCATGATGGGGCAGTTCAACGGTCGGTTTGTATATTTGCGATATTCCAGTAAAGTAGCTAACTATGGAATAGGGAAATTGCTAATTGCATACCTAGAAATAAGATCTTATATATAATTGGCAACTGCTAATTGCAAAGGGGTGCGGGCATAGGAAACAACGACTAGGAACTGAATATTTCTTCAACCTGCCAAACCGACGATCCACCAAAGAAATTTGAAGAAATGGTGAAGTATGGAAAGAAGACATACGGGCTTCAAAAGGAGGTGACAATAGTTCCACAAAATATGCGAGGACCCAACGGTTAAATTGTATTTCTCAGAAGTTTTCAGTGCAAAATGTATACCACGGAAGAGGGCATGATAGGTGGACCGTAATATGGAAGAGGGTATGATCTAAGGCTGGTTGAAAATTTGTATATCGCAGAAGTGATGGTACTGTTCGTAGGCCATGGAACAACAAAAGTTCAATCTAGAGCCCGCCTGTCGAGAATTCGCGGTCGAAGAAGTTTATGGGTATGGAATGGGGAAGTGTTCGGTCGATGTCGCGATAAAAGAGCACGAGTGCAATTGTGAACCAGGAATACGATCAAAAAGTTTACTTGGTTCTTTCTTGTATGCTTCGTCTCTCAATTTGTATATCGCATAACTCCGAGGCATTCTATTAGCGAGCCAACCGACAAGTTCGATTGTCAATTTGTATAGTGCGGAACTGTGGGTGTTGTTTGCAGGACACAAAACTATAGAGGAAATGTTTTTCCCTTTAATATAGATTATGTGCCGCAAATATGGTATGCTCAATTTAAAGAAAGGGGAAGCGGTCGTTGGAAACGCGTGAATCCGGCAAGCCGCGCAGTAAGGCATTTTCGGGAAAAAATGATTAAGTAACTAGGAAGAGAAACTACATGGAATAAAAGACTGGGAAAATAGAAGGTGGAAGGCAGTTTTCGTAAGCGGGAATTGGTTTCAAAGAAGCCCCATTGTTGCAAAACCATCATTTTCTACTAATTGCCAACAAATTCATTGTTGAAGATTAGATTTTATTGCAACATCTTCATGTAAGTATGTTCTTGATACATTCTTCCATGACTGTAACATATCAACTTAACTACTAAACTTCATTTGCTACTAGTTTCCAGCAAATGCTTTGTTGAAGATTAGATTTTATTGGAACGTGTGGGTGTAGCTGTGTTCTTGATACATTGTTCCATGACTGCAACATATTAAGTCAAGTATTAAACTTCTTGCATTATGGCTTGTTAGCATTAAAACTTAATAATTGCATGTCTAGAAACAAGATTAATGATTTTGATGCAACATTGTGCACTGGTATTGCTATGTTCTATCTGCATTACGAATAGAATTGAACGTTGGTTTGAAACTGTGTAATCCATTTTTTGTTTGCATAAAAGGTTGGTGGATTGACACAGTGCATTGTCATATAATTGTTAGATGTTCCATCTTAGAAAAAATAACCTAAGTAAACACAATATCGAAGAAGTATGAGAGCACCAAACCATGCCAATGAGAACATGTGTTAAATCTAGAAAAGAAGGAACAACGGAGAGTCAAAGGCAAATTTGTTAATAGCAAATCCATGTAAAAAAATAAGAAAAACACCCAGTATTGTACATCTATCCTTAGAAATTGGACCCAGTTCTTCAGGCCAAAACATTGAATGTATTTGCGACAAACACAGGCACGGGATCCGCAGTATGCAATATCCTCATAGTTTTCTCCACGATGAATCATCCTGTGCTGAAATTGATAGTTTTTAAAAGCTTCCCATGAGGAAGAAGAGGAAAAACGTTGCAGGGCGAATGGAATAGCCCTTAGCTGAAACTACCTATGCATAGTCCAAAAAAAATCAAGAGCAGAGGTTGCGCATGCAATTCCAGAGGCCCAAATTAGTCCATTCTGGGCGGAAGGAGATGACTAGAAAAAAAATGCCTTGCAGCAGTGAAAGTTTTGGACCTGATTCCCGAAGATGTTAATCAATAATTTTTTGGCTTGAAATATATCTCTGGGAGCATCAACATATCATTTCTTTATAGTTAAACTCTTCTGCCCAAAACAGACTAATTTGGAACTCTGGAATTCCTACTTTCACGTTGCAAAGTGGCTATTACGTTTACTGTCGGTTTTTTTTTTTCTGAAACTCCTTTTGGTGTTGTCAGGACCACCATCACCGATTCAGGAAGTTTCATCCATTATGGTTGATTTCAATTTGGGCGTAGGAGTGGGAAGATTCTTTGCATTGCCATCATCCGTTGTCGTATCATTGACCATCATATCATCTTCTTCCGGCTCGGAATTCATGACATGATCTTGTGAGCCAACCATGAATGAAACTGGGCAGGTTCTTTTAGTAGGCAGGGTTGCCTTGGAATTATTTGGCTTGAAATATATCTCACGGTGTACCAAGGGACCATCTTCTTTTTTGCTCTTGGGCGGAGGGAGATGAGTAGTAAGAATATGCCCTGGAATAATGGAATCTCTAGCCATTATGCCCAAATGTGTTTACTGTGGTTGGACAGAACTACTGCCACAAGTTATTAAGAATTTTCATTTGCTCGAGACGATATTTTAAATGAAAATCATGAAGGGATAATATAACCCTCCACAAATTATGGTTTAATGCGTATCAATGGAATATCTTCTAGAGACTTTCACTGATCAATGACAATCTCCAGGGTTCGTGTGGAATGATTTGTCACCATCACAACTCATTATTTGCATAATTAGAAAAAAGTGTGAAGTTCGCGATGACGGCTAAGAGAGATTAAGAATTAGAAATTTCTTAAAAGCGCCAACCCGCTGATGCACAAAAAACAAATTTCATCGTGTTTGAAATGAATATTTGGAAAGGATAACATACTTGTGCACAAATCTTAGTTTAATTCGTAGTAATGACAAATCTTCTCTTCACTTCCGGACATTAATGACAATCTTAACGGTTCCTGCAGGATGAACTACTAGCATTAAATATTAATTATTGCATATCTAGAAACAAGTACAAAGGCAACAATGATGGAGAATTTCAATGAAGCACCGGCCAAACCGGGAAACCGATTCCAAGAAATACCTAAGTATGGAAAGCGGTTGGGCGGGTTATAAAAGAAAAACGACAGAAGATATACCTAGGAGACGTGAAGGGTCAATGGTCATATTGCATCTTAGTGACAAATATCGGTCGTCAATTTGTATGTCACAGAATTTCAGCTGCTATTTGTGCGCAGGGGAACAACGGAAGCACAATGGCGAGAGGGCAATTTGTATATTGCTGAACCTGGGATTCTGTATATAAAAGCATGAGACATTGGGAAAAAGGACCAAGAAATCAGAAAGGAAAAGTATACAAGATGAAGGGGGCTTTGTTTCAAATTTGTAAATCGCAGAAGTCCGGGTGCTAGTCATAGGCAACAGAACAATGGAAACGCAATGTTAAAGCCGCATATGCAAGAACTTGCATTTCAAAAAACAAAAGCATAGAGAAAAGATAAACTATAATTTTTTGGAAAAACGAGTAATACACACTAAATATGTACTTAGCCACTTTTTGGATCATGGGTTCTCATACAGGTGGGCTCTAAATTGGGCATCCATTGTTCCATGGCCTACAAATAGCATTCAGAATTTTGTGATATACAAATTGGCCAGCGGACCTGCGGGGTGGCTCGTTCAAAATTGCACTCCTTTTGTTTCTTTTCATACAAACAGTACTCGGAGTTTCGTGATATACAAAATGATAGAAGGACTCCAGGGCTAGTGGCCTTGAGCGTGTGATTTTCTACGAATGTTAATCCCTATTAATTATTGGACATTATATAAAGACATTCTTTTGAATACTAAATTATTAATATTAAATATTGATATTGTACAATTTAATTAGACAAGGAGGTCTATACAATATGAAACAGGGAAGCAATCGGTCAGTCGGGCTGGTGATATAAAAGTAAGTGAAATATCAATATGTGAATCCACCAACTTCCTTACCAAGAAATTTTCCGAAAAGAATGAACAATACATAAAATCTATTTTTATAAAGTACGAACATTAGATTTTATAGAGCATGTATTGTTACCACATTCCATACTTAAGCCAATCTTTGGATCTTGGGTACTCGGGCTAGTGGGTCAAAACTGGGCCTCTATTGTTCCGTTAGCTACAAATATCACCCAAGAGTTCCGTGATATACAAATTGACAGGTGGTATTGCAGGTTGGCTCGCTCAACATTGCATTTCTATTGTTCTGTGTCATTCAAACAACACTCAGAGTTTTGCCATATACAAATTCATAGATGGACTCTAGGGTTGGCGAGCCCATCCTTGCGAGTGTTTACGGATGGTGATCCCTATGAACTATCTAACACTACCAATGGAATCATGGGTTGGCAAACTCAAAATTGAGGCTTTGTTGTTCTGTGCCCTGCAAATAGCACCCAGAGTTCCGCGATATACAAATTGACAAGTGGATTTGTGGACTATTCCAATTTTAAGGGCCTCATGTTGATGTAATAGCACAAATGGGCTTGGGCCAGTTTACATTCGTTTCTTAAAATATCAAATGGAGAAGAGGTTAGTCAGGCTAGTGATCTAAAAGTATTTGAAACCTCAAGTCATGAATCCGCCAACTTCTGCAGGTAGAAGTTTTCCGAAAAACGACTAACACATACTAAGTATGAACTCTTACAAGGTATGGACATGAGGTTCTTATAGAGTTTATACGGATCCCGCATTTCATACTTGGCCACGTTTTCGATTGCGGGTTCTCAATCTGGTGGGCTCAAAGTTGGGCCTCTATTGCTACGTATCCTACAAATAGCACCTAGAGTCCCGCGATATACAAATTGACAGCCCAAGCTGCGGACTGGGTCACTCAACATTGCAGTTATATTGTCCTATGTCTTCTATTGTTTTGTTTCCTACAAATAGCACCCACATTTCTGCAATATACAGATTAACAAGCAGACTTGCCAGCTATTTGAATTTTAAGGGCCTCGTATTCATGTCATAGCACAATTGGACTTGGGCCAGTTTATATTCGTTTATTACAATATCAAACGTGGAAGCGATCGTTCGGGCTGGTGATATAAAAGTAAGTGAAATATGAAGTCGTGAATCCACCAACTTCTGCACCTACAAGTTTTTCGAAAAATGAGTAATACATACTAAGTATGTACTCTTATAAACTATTGACATGAAATTTTTATAGAGAATGTACGGATCCACCATTCCATATTTAGCCACTTTTTTGGATTGGGGGCTCTCAGGCTGAAAATTGGGTCTCTCTTGTTTCGTGCTCTACCAATAGCACCCACAATTCCACGATATACAAATTCACAAGCGGGCCTGCAGGCTGGCTTTCTCAACATTGCACTTTCATTGTTCCCTGTCCTCTAAATAGCACTCAGAGTTATGTGATATATAGATTAACAGATGGACTCGAGGGCTGGCGGGTTCAAGTTTGTCATTGTTTATGGATGGAAATCCCTATCAACTATCTAACATATCTAAAAACATTATTTTCAATACTAAATTATTAATATTAAATATTGATATTGCAGAATTTAATTAGACGAGAAAGTTTGTACAATCTGGTCGGGCGAGTGATATAAAACAATTTCAACAAATGAGCAATACATAGTAAACATGTACTTTTATAAAGTATGGACATGAGATTTTATAGAGCATATGTGGATCCCTCAATCCATACTTAGGCACTTTTTGGATCACGAGTTCTCGGCCTGGCGGGATGAAAATTGAGCCTCTATTGTTATGTGTCGTACAAATAGCACCGAGATTTCCGTGATATACAAATTGACAGACGGACTTGCGGGTTGGTTACCTCAACATTGCACTTTTATTGTCTCATAGAGATTTCATATTAATTCCATATTTAGCCACTTTTTTGGATCGGGGGCTCTTAGACTGGCAGGCTGAAAATTGGGCCTCTATTGTTCCGCGCTCTACAAATAGCACCCACAATTCCGCAATATACAAATTGACAAGCGAACTTAGGGGTTGGCTAGCTCAACATTTCACTTTCATTATTCTGTGTCCTCCAAATAGCACTCGGACTTCTGCGATATACAGATTGATAGATGGACTTGAGGGTTGGTGGGTTCAAGTTTGTCATTGTTTACGTATGAAAATCCCTATCAACTATCTAACATATCTAAAAAAATTATTTTCAATACTAAATTATTAATATTAAATATTGATATTGCATAATTTAATTAGACGAGAAAGTTTGTACAATCTGGTCAGGCGAGTGATATAAAAGTTTTCCGACAAATGAGAAATACATAGTAAACATGTACCTTTATAAAGTATGGACATGAGATTTTATAGACCATATGTGGATCCCTCATTCCATACTTAGAAACTTTTTGGATCGCGGGTTCTCGGCCTGGCGGGCAGAAAATTGAGCCTCTATTGTTTCATCTCCTACAAATAGCACCCAGACTTCCGTGATATACAAATTGACAGGCGGACTTTCGATCTGGTTGGATCAACATTGCACTTTTATTGTCCCGTACCGATTCTGTATTAATTCCATATTTAGACACTTTTTTGGATCTGGGGATCTCGGGCTGAAAATTGGGCCTCTATTGTTTTTCACTCTACAAATAGAATCCACAATTCCACGATATACAAATTTACAAGTGGACCTGCGGGTTGGCTGGCTCAACATTGCACTTTCATTGTTTTGTGTCCTCCAAATAACACTCGATTTTTTGCGATATACAGATTGACAGATGGACTTGAGGGCTGGCGGGTTCAAGTTTACCATTGTTTACGGATGGTAATCCCTATCAACTATCTAACATATCTAAAAAAATTATTTTCAATACTAAATTATTAATATTAAATATTGATATTGCAGAATTTAAGTAGACGAGAAAGTTTGTACAATCTGGTCGAGTATGTGATATAAAAGTTTTCCGACAAACGAGCAATACATAGTAAACATGTACTTTTATAAAGTATAATATGTGGATCCCTCATTCCATACTTAGGCACTTTTTGGATAGCGGGTTCTCGGCTTGGTGGGCTGAAAATTGAGTCTCTATTGTTCTGTGTCCTACAAATAGCACCCAGACTTCCGCGATATACAAATTGGCAGGCGTACTTGTGGGCTGCTTGGCTCAACATTGCACTTTTATTGTCCAGTGTCCTCCAAACAACACTTAGAGTTCCACGGCATACAAATCGACAAGACTCCACGACTGGTGGGTTCAAGATTGCAAATGTTTAGGGATGGTCATCCTATCTAACTTTATCTAAAAACATTATTTTCAAATACTAAAATATTAATATTAAATATTCATATTGTACAAGTGAATTAAATTAAATTATTAAAGGATGTTAAATCACTTATTTTTTTAAAAAGTGAAGGAAACAAAATAAAGTTTTTTTTAAATTCCATCACCACAAGCATAATAGGGACCAATTTGAATTTTAAGGGCCTCTTGTTCATATCATGGCATAATTGCACTCTGCAAGTATATATTCGTTGATTTCAAATTATTCCAGGACATTAATTTTACCAAGTTCATTGAGTAAGCAAAAATGCCAAAACAATGGCCAATTTGAATTTTAAGGGTCTCTTGTTGATATGATAACACAATTTCACTTCGCACACTATATATTCATTGATTTCAAATTATTCCGGGACAATAATTTGACCAAGTTCATCGATCAAGGAAATCTTCTAAAACAAGCACATACTACATTTGCATCACAACGCCATAGAAATTATCAGGCGGATCTGCGGGCCAACTGGCTAAAAAATTCAATTATATTGTTCTGTGTCTAAAGAACAATTGGAGTTCCACAGTATACAAATTAACAGACAAAGCACATAACCAAGAACCAACCAAACTTCAAACAGGTCACAAGAAATTTCCCAGAAAGTTTCATAGAGCAGAACCCATTGACCTTTGCACCAAACAATTTGATATACAAAGAAAAGACGCCGCATTCATTTTCTCTTGCATCTAGTATATGTTCCCAGTAGAAAACAATCAAGGCATGGGATATATGGGGTGTGCTGCCATGCTAATATTATGCATGTGCAATCCCAACTAGCCAAGTTCGACAAACATTCATCTGGATGTTGAACAAATATTATAGAGACACATGAGGTATTTTCTTTTCCTGCCAAAGTTTGATATATATATATCCCCTTCTTCAGCCGATATGAAAAATTGCATTGTCCTCATTTAAGGTGAATTTTCTATGTATCTGAAGCTCCCGTAGCATGTAGACACTGCTTACCTTTTTTTGTAGATACGTTTCATACAACAACTCTACCAACTTAGGAAGCACATTTTGTAACAGAGGTTGCCTAACTGTACAATGCACGGTGTGTTTCCCACAGTTCGGATAACAACATTGACGCAATGTCCATGTATATATGGACATTTTTCACCGCATCGTAGACAATCAATCATATCATCACTTATCAAAGTGGAGGCAGAAGCAGGGGAGTTGCATTTTGTACATACAGGTTCAAAGGGAGTTGAGTACACATTGGCTGCAACTAAAACACCTTCAACCTGGGAACATGAGCATAGGAATTAATACATTGAGCAATATAATACACAACTGCACCCCCCCCCCACGNCCCCACGAAAAAAAGAATAAAAAAAATTAAACAAGCCACAGAAATTTGTTGAAGGCTATTTCTATAAGCAAAGTGAGAATGATTTTGTGGATGTATACGCACAATAGTTGTAGAGCTAGCTATTTTCTTTAGATCCTCTACTATATATACTCACAACTCTGTTACAAATGTTTCCTGGGTTGTCCGAAAGATCCTTTCTCTAATATCCCTCTTCTTTGTTATATTTTTGAACAACATAAGTGGAATCTTCCCTTTATGAAATTTTTGTTCCATTGACGAAAACAAATCTGAATACATATCGAACAATTGTAGCTGCAACATGGAACAATGCAATATTTTTGTAAGTTATCCAAGATACATGCACATGCGAAAGTAAAGGACAAAACTGAATATGAAAAGAAGTACCATTCCCTTGTTCCTGTCCGACTCTCCATCCTTTATATGGAGAACGTGTTGCGAGCCAAGTTTTCTCGCCAGTGTGAAAACTTCCCAATGGTTCCGATAGGGTAAATATCAGTGCTCTGTGCAAGTTGGTTGATAGTCGAGTCCGGGACGAAACGATATTATGAACAAACTGCGGGAATTTTTTCCACAATGCTTGTTTCGTTGAGAAAAATAATCGGATTGCAATCACCACGGTCATATACTATTTTGGGCAATATATTAAAATTTGTAATGGATATCCCATTACGCGGAAATATCTTTTTTGCATGTTTCTGGACAAGTTGTGGAGGAATAGTCAGTGTCACTATCATCATGGCATCCTTGTTTGTCATGTCATCACACGTAATGGATCTACTAATTCAAGGATGATTTTAGGGGATAAATTTCGCTCATGGGCTAATTTTCCATGGTTTTTCCAAAACCGAGATTCGTTATTTTAAAAATGATTCGCCCAAATTCTATAGGATAAAATTATTTTACCTTTAAAATCGCCAAAATTTTATAAAAACTATATAAAATCCTTAGAAATTTGAATATTTTTACAAAAATATCGCAAATCATTTATAGTTGGCATATGAAGGATTAGTAAGATTCGCCAAGGTTTCTACAATTTAAAATAAATTTCCATCCTTAAAATCATCCCTGATATACTTTTGTTTGCCTTGTCCAAGTAGGTGCTATAGACGACCATTATGTCCTCGACGAACACTTGTCCAATTCAGGGACTATTCAAGCCCTCTATTGATAGTACTTTGGATGTCACAACTTTAGACCCGGTGACATTTTTTGAATAGGAAAACTAAAGTGAATGGTAGTGTGCAATTTTTTTTTTTTATGGTATTCTTCTTTCACTAGCATAAATCTACAAGTACACGCATATCTTTGATGAACTATGGAGCCAACGTTTCACAACCACACCTCTTAGTCTGCGAAACATGCAGCATGTTTGGTGTCTCGCTTGTACCTTGTTGATACTTCTTGCGAGCTACCAACCATGTTTTGCAGATGACATCAGCATATCCACCATGCCATAGATGAATATATACCCAAGGATATTTGTTTAGTAAACATAGTAAGAGCAGAGCATATGCATCTTTACCTTTGGCCTTGTTGGTTTGCTGATGTCTGGGATGATTGACTTCTCATGGCCATGTCACTAGTCCAACTTTTTCTAATGCAAGCATGTGCAGATGAACATCAAGACTAAACAAGCATATGCATTGTATATTGTCCATCATAAGGACTAAATAATCGTCAAACTGTATGCATTTGATTTTTTTAACTGAAGAAATGTTTAACACTAAACAAGGCATGAGCACGGGGCACCATGGCCAATCTGTATATCACGGACCCCCAGAAGCCAGTGGAGCAATCTTCAACCTGCTATCCTGGCACCCACAATTGAGAAAGTGGGTAACTATGGAATAAGGTAGAAGCATGACCATAGATGTGAAACTGTTAGTCCACCAACCGGCGCACCAAGGAATTTTCAGAAAGCACACTAAGCAGATGAATTAGAAAACAAAAGGGATAATAGAAAATGGAAAAAGTAGAAATAGGGAGGGCAGAAAGGCCCATTACTAGAAATTCATCGTTTTCAAGTCTAATATTATATGCCCCCACCCAGTTTATATATTTAATTTACCAACACACTTGCTATACCTTTTAAAAGATTGTACCACACAACCCTTTGCTGTTGCACAGAACAATTCATCTCCTTGTCCAAGCAACCTGTTTTTTCTAAGGCAACAACGTCGAATTTGCAATGGACATGAAGGCAAGTTAGTATGAAGACAAACATCTAAAAGAAAGAGAAACATGTCTATTTACCCACCAAAGAGTCCATCATCCTGTCCAACCATTCTATTTGTTTAAATGCAACAATGCAACAAAAACACAACGGACATGAACTAGCTTAGTATGCAGGAAGGCATGTATTGAATATAACTTATAATGAAGACAGACATGTAAAAAAAAGAGAAAGAAGGTTATTTACCCGCAAAAGAGACCATCATCATCTCCAGCTATCCTGTTTGTTTAAATGTAGCAATGCAGCGAGAACACAATGGAAATGAAGCAGGTTAGTATGCAGGAAGGCATGTAATGAAGATAACTTACCATGTAGGAAGGCACACACCATGTACATATAATAAACTAGGTGAACACATATACAGACCATAAATGAAATACAAAACAACGCAATATGAAATAACAATACAAGCATGCACCTTTCTATATCCTCTTCAACCGATGTAGTGAAGACTTCCTCGTTTTCTCCAGCTATTTTGTTTGTTTGAATGTGGGAATGCACAAAATACAATGAACATCAATGGAAGTTGGTATTCACCGAAGAACAAGCAATATGTACATACAATAAAACAAACTCAATGAACAGTCTAGAAGATAGGCAGAAACATGAACCTTTGCGCTTCTCTATCCATGGTTGTAAATGCATAAAAAAAAATTCCCTGCCCAAAATATATTACAAGGCACAAAATATCACGCAATTGCATGGCCGTAGCTAAACGATTTCTGGTTTTCTGTGGAAAATTATTCAGATATGCTTCTACCGATGGAAATACATGTTCTTTATCCTCTACAAAGATTGTTGTGCCCACGATACAAGTTTTCGGTTTTCGTGGAAAACTACCCAGATATGCTTCCAGACATCCAAATATAAACTTGCAGAATCTTTGTTGAACATATCATATCTCAAGCACAACACAAATTGTATCGTGCGCACACCAGTATATGTAGAGGAGAAAGAACATGTAATGTCATATCGACACATCTGACCATACATGGTTTATAAATGTAGCCTGCATATGCTTTATTCCAACAAAAAAAAACGGATATTGCAATTTCACATGTAATCCTCGAACAATTTTGCATGCAACTATTTTCTTTCATGGCACCACTGAAGCACCAGCAAAATCTCACAGAATAACAAATATCGGCCTTGGAAGATAGGGAAAATAACACAACTGCATGTCGACTCATGGGTGCAAGAGATGAACACCGTAAAGCGCCCCCAAAAAACAATAATAATCCAAAAAAAAAGAAAATAGAAAATCTCCAACCACCGCCGCTGGACCCCAAACCTGAAAGGTCGAATCAAATAAAAGAAAACAACGAGCACCAAACCAACGAGAAAGCATGAACATGCCGAACTGCACCGCCAGGGCCCCAAAGCGCAAACCCAATCCAAACAAACAGAACTAGCAACCCACAAACCAACGAACCAACAAGAACCACCGAGCCAGTAAACAACATATGTATCTCCAACGATTATGAAATTGCAGCCCAAGCACAAAAGGAACCAGAAACATACGAGGAGCATGCCACTACAAATAAGAAAACATTCTTACTTGCAAACTGCAAACACTGAACAACAAACAAGGAATACAAAATGAAACTATGGCATCGAAACTTACTCTGAAACGATGAAATGCAAAAGCGCAGGTCGAATCGCAAACGAAACAACAACAACCAACAAACCAACGAAGAAGAAGCACTCACCGAACTAGTAAACAATGTATGTAGCTTCAACTAGTACAAAATTGCATTGCAAAGGCAGAAGAAGGATGAAACATACAATGGATATTGAACTGGCGGTGGACAAACAAGACTCTGCAAATTCACTGTAACTATATAGAAAATTTCGAGGAAAAATGTACTCCGAGAAGCGTACTTACATAAACATTTAAGGTTGTTAGGTTGTCTAAGGACCTCGCAGTATGAAAACATTTAATCTGTCAGGGCTATTGGAGGATGTCATGTCATGTAAACATTTAAGTTGTCATGCCTATTGACGCATCTTAGAATAAGTGTCAATACAATTCAACAAGAATACATTTGGCAAAGACGCTATAAAATTTGGAATTCTCAATCACTATAAATCTAGGATATCAAAACATTTCAATATGCCTAGTACATATCAAAACTTACGGATATATTCAGCTAGTAGAAAATGCTAATACAAACATTCGAACTAATGCTAGCATTAA
>SNQJ01S0182998.1:7912-19055 GCA_010110895.2 Picea sitchensis | reverse complement strand
CTCGGCCTTGGGGACACTACAAAATGGGTTAGGTAGGGAAGTAAATGAGGGTGAAGTCGGTGAAGGAGGAATATGGAGGGGAAGGAGGTTTACGGGAACGACATTCTACGGGAGATGGGGAATTGATTTTGGGGCTCTTGGATTTGCAGAGAGGAGTTGAGTTTTTGAGTGGGATTGGATCAGTACAGGCACCGCTTTGCTAGAGGTTTTGGGCACGGGGGCCAGGATATCCATATGATATCCTGGAGCTAGGTTGTTGTCCTAGTTGGCAGGGAGGATAGTAGGTTTGGGCAGTGTTTACACAGTGCAACAACGGTCAACAAGGCAAGCGAACAATCAGAGGTTTAGCATTAGATCCAAGTATTTAAAATTGTGTATTGTTTTATTTTGCTATAAAATTTTATTGATTGTGGATAAATCTATATGTGAATTTGCTGCGAATGTGCTCAATTAAAGAAATTTTGAATGGATGATCTATTGAGGGAAGGGTGGTGGAGGAAATAAGAATATTAGGTAGTTTTCATGGATCCTTTAGTGCTACATTCATAGCATTTATTTTGAAAAGGTTAACCTTGAGAATTTTGACCTATCTTGTTGTGTAATTGCATGTATAAAATTATTGCTAAGTTGTTGGTAGATCAGATCAAAATTGTTCTCTCACATGTAATTTCACTACAGAAATTTGGTTTTTTAGGAGGGAGGTGGATTCATGAGGCTATAGGAGAATCTCAAAAGGGGCTTAATGCAATTAAGCCCGAGAATTATCTAGCTATAGTGGTCAAACTAGATTTATGAAAGGCTTATGACCAAGTTAGTGGGTTGTATCTCAATTTGATGTTATTACATGTTAGATTGGGTTTTTCTGTAGTAATATCAATTTATGGTTGTATTTTATTTGTATTCTTTTCCATTCTTATTAATGGATTAGCTTATAATTTCTTCAAACCTACTAGAGGGTTGAGACAAGGCTACTTATTCTCACCACTATTGTTTCTTCTAGTGGTAGAGGGGTTAAGCAAGGATGTTTTGGTTGCAAAGAGTTCAGGATTGTTTGCAGTTTTAAGAATAGGAAGGATTATTAATCTAACCCATATTTTATTTTTTTATAATGTTTTGTGATTTTTCTAATGGTTTTGTCTTGGAGGCTAACTACTTGAAGGAGATCTTGAGGGACTACTGCAAAGTTACATGAATGGAAATTAATGTTCTCAAATATGTTATGTGCTTTTATGTGTTAGGGTAGGAGGAAGAGGACCAAATAGGAAATCTATTCCATTTTAATCATTTTAATTTCAATTGTGGAGTTAAATACCTTGGTTTCTTGTTAAAACCATGGGGTTTTCATTGAGTGAACCTGTGACATAACACCTGTGTTCATGGGATATTAAATAATACCCGTAATTTCAGTAGATATTGATAAATACCTTCCAAAATACTTTTGTTGACACCCCATCCCAATACATCTTTCCAATAAAATAAACCCCTATTTTAACTAGTTACCCCTTTATATACCCCCCAATACCTATAAACCCCTTGAGACCCCACACCCCCCCAATACCTACAATATATTGACCTTATTTTTAACAATTAAAAAAACCCCTTTATGAATGCACATGATAAGATATTGGTCAATAGGATGAAGCCCCCATGGTTAAAACCAAATGGGTATGGAAAATGGGATCAAGGGTGGTTGCTAGAGAGAATTAAAAATAGAATTTAGTTATGGTGTAATCAATGCTTGTCCAAGGGGGAGGTAGAATGAAACTAACTAAATAAGTTCTAGAAGATATACCATTTTTTTGTCCCTCTTTGGCATTCATCCCAAAAGGGGTGTTGTAAAATGTTGAGAAAACTTGTTCAAAATTCTTGTGGAGGAGAAAAAAAATGAAGGTATTTTTTTGGAGAAGTGGAAAACTATATCTCATCCTAAGTAAGAGGGTTTTGGGGGTTTAAAGAAAGAGAAAGTCTTTAGCTACCAACAATTTGTGGAATACCCTAACCGTAGGCCAATCTATGGAGGAAAATAGTATAGAAAATATACATTAGTCATCGGTTATTCTTGGATTACAGAAGGAAGTTGAGAAAAAATATTGTAAATGTTTCAAATCATTGGAAGATGATACTAATGGATTTTCCAATTATTAGAGATTGTCTAGCCTAGAAGGTTGGGAATGGGGCTCATGTAAGAGTTTTAGTTAAATCAGTGTTAGTTTGTGGAGAAAGGATAAATATGCCAATATATTTGATTAGTTCTCTTTAAGATAAAAGTATATACATGATTAATTAGGTGGGGATCAGACGACAATTGCCATTTGACATTAGAGATGGAAGATTGCATACTTTCTAGTTCTCAAAGGGTTTTAGGCTAATCCACATAAACATTAGTTAGAGGACTTGAGGAAGACACATGTAATGTTGAAGGAGGAAGAGGACTATTTGTCCTAGACAAATAACAAAAATATGGGTGTTTACTTAGATAGAATATGTTATGTTTCATTATTTTATCTTCACAACAAGGATCCAATCTAGAGGTGGAAATGTATTTGTAAGTTGAAATATTTCAACCAGTCTTAAATCATCTTATGGTTAGCCAAATTTTAACTTTTGACAATCTACAAAAGCATAATAGACAAGAGCCAATCATATGTCTTTTATGTAAAAAGGATGAGGAGACTATTACTCATCTAGTAGTCAAATATCCTTTTGTAATTTTTTTTGTTAAAAGAGTATGAGGAGACTACATGGGTTCCAAATGTTTGGATTGGGGATTCAGTGGAAGATGCATTAAAGAAATGGTTTGATAAGAAATAACTACATGAATTTAGAGCCTTTCTTCAAATGTTTGTGTATTCTTGGATAGCCACATGACTTGGGACAATTTATAGAAGTGTAATAGGCAAGGGCTAGGCACATGTCTATTATGTAGAAAGGTTGAAAAGACTATTATTCATTTGATAGTTAAATTTCATTTTGCATAATAACTTTTGTGGAAGGAGTTTGAGCATAGTAAGGGGTCCCAAATGTTTGGGCTAGGGATTTAGTGGAAGGGACATTAAAGAAATGGTTTGGTAAGAAATAAATACATGAATTCAAAGCCTTTTGATGTTTATTTATGTGGGGGATCTACTTATCCGAGAATGGACATATATTTTAAGAAAGATATATTCCAACATTTCAAGTTTTTGAGAAGGAAAATTCTATGATAGATTTCTATAGAATGTGGGTTCAAGTTAGAATCCCACAACAAAGTGGTGAGATCCTTATAAATCTCAATCCTGAGTTTCTTTTTATAGAGCTAGGAAAGGCCCTAGGATTGCACTGTGGGAGATAATTTATATTTTTTTAGTTCCCACAAATTAATTTCTTTGATTCTAATTATTATGAGTTTATAGCACTAAGAATTTACTTATATTTACATTATATACTGAGGTTAAAAATATCTAAATCTATGGAAACTCCACTCCTCTTCAGTAATTAACCAAATAAATGGTTCTACGTAAACCAAATAAATGGTTCGATGTAGGTTCAAAATGTTCATCTTAAGCCAATAAAAAAAAGTTACAAGAAGTTTCTAGGACTTTCAATTTGATTTCTTTTATTGAAATTATTTGAGAAAACATAATACTAAAGTAGATATATTATCCAAATATGAGCAAAATCCTTTCTCAAACTATGATTTGGAAAAACTTTTCTTTGACTATGTAGGCTTATATTTGTGGATCAATTTTTTTCCGTGTGTCATTTTATTTAGAATGGTTTTTTAAATATATAATATTTAGGACTATTGAGTTCTAGATTTAAAGGCATATATGTTGTTATCTAAAAAAATATTTTTATTTTTGTGTATTTGGAGATACGGGAATGGATATGGATATGGGAGTATTTAAGATAGTATTTTGGAACTATTTGCTTATTTGGAGATAGGGGAATGGATATGGATATGGATATGTGAGTATTTAAGATGGTATTTTGGAGGTATAGGGGAGTGGATATGGGAGTATTTAAGATAGTGTTTTCGTGAAATGATATAGAGAGGTGATACGAGATCATTAAGTAAGGAGGTATTTTTTTTTTCCTAAGTTGTATTATGTTAAAATAACATGAGAAGTGTGATTTCTATTTGTATTTGTATTTGTTTTTGTGAATACAAATTGTGTTTTTTCTTTGAAAATAATTTTTGATAGTATATACCAATTTATTTAAACAAATCATATAGTGCACTACAGTAAATCAAGTTGTGCCAACTAAAAAATTAAAAATCATGAGATTTTTAGCTCTAACTACACATACACTATTATAATTATTATGGCTTGCAAAATTTATTAATTTTAAAAAATATATAAAAACATCATTTTTTTTTTGAAAAAATTGTGTTGGCATAAACATGTTGCCCTCTACATTTGTTACTATTTTTTAGTGAATCATTAACTGTTAAAATATTACATATACACACATTCATCTACTTAAACAAAGTTTACTTAAACAAAGTTTCGATTAAAAATATTTACACATTCCAAAACCTGTTTTTAATTTTTTATATTTCATATTTTTACATCATCCTTCACATCTTTGTACAAGTAACTCAAACAAATTGTGTTTTTTAAAAATTTCTACTCATATTTTTAATACTCTATACTAAGCTATATATTATTAAAGATATATTCATAAAATGTTACAAAACTGTTAAAATAAAGATATAAAACACATAAAACTAAACTCTTAAAATAAAGATAAAACTTCCATAATGCAAAACTCAAACTATGATGAATTGTTTTGCCAAACTGAAAGTTATTTTTAACCTAAAACTAATCTATTAACTACCAATTTCATTTATTACTTAACTTCACATCTCATTAATTTAGATGGACACCTTGCTCACAAATTATCTGTATATTAATCTAGCTTAACCCAAATCAAACTCACCAATTTTTAACCCTAAAACTAATCTATTAACTACCGATTTGATTTATTATTTAACTTCACACTTCGTTAATTTCGAACTAATCTATTAACTACCGATTTGATTTATTACTTAACTTCACACTTCGTTAATTTCGACCCGTTTCAGAATACCTTAATCCTTGCTCAATCACAAAATCACAAATTATTTGTATATCTAATCGAGCCTGCCCCCAATCAAACCTACCAATTTACGGACTCTCTAATTACCAAGAAAATAAATAAAAAAACTTTAAAAAACTTATCATTCATACGTTCAGTTAACGGAGATACCTTTTCAACCAAAAAAATTATTAGATGTCTTTGTTCAGATCGGTTAACGGGGATGCCCTTTTCAACCAAACAAATTATAAGATATATTTTTGGTAATCACAAAGTTTGGAAAATATTGATTAGTCGTATGATTGGTTAAATGAAAACACCAAAAGAAGATTATGTAGAAACGGAGCTCTTATTTAACGAAGCTCTTAATCCTAGCTATTTCCTTCTTACAGAGAGGACTGTAGAAACGGAGGAGCGTTTTCCGTGGCTTCACTGATTTCCGATTGAAATCTTTTCATAGCAGCGGAGGGCAAGCAAACAGGAACCGATATTCCCTCCACGCCACATGTATTTCGGACCGGGATGAAGAAGCTGGACACGCCCGGCACTGCTCCCACTCCCCCTTCTGCAGGTCCTCCATACGCTGCTCTTCCCCACCCGAAATCAACATCTCGGGAGCCGCTTTTGGTAACGTCCGAAACCAGAAAGGTTCCTACCACTGTGAAGTGAGGGCGCCCTTCCAATTCCATCAAATCTATCACAGATCGCACGTACTCTTCGTTCACAGCCGTTTTCGCTTCGTTTATCAATTTCACAGCGAAAGACAGAGGTTTGTTTGCCAGATCTCCTGCGGTCGTCTTCGCGCATGCAAAGCAGATCGCATTTCCGTAGAAGCCTTCGGGAAGCGGCGGGTGGAATTTGCTACGCACATCCATGAGGAATATGAACCGAACTTCCTGCTCTGCGGGTAGTTGGAGAGCCCTCGTTCTCGAACGCCACAAACAGGCCGATAGAACTACAAAGGTTGGGCTCTTCATGCCTTGGCCTACTGCTTGCCTCTTAAGCGACTCTATCTCCTTGGGTCCGAAAAAGAATGAATTGTGGCTCATCTGGTTCACGGGCACCATCTGCCCATACTTGTCTTCGATTTGATCGTATACGTAGAGGGGGGATTTAACAGCGGGATTCGCCCGGGGTCGGAGGATTTCTCTTTTCCAAACCGGACGAACCGATGGCCTCGGCGCGCCCTTCGCCATTTCTCCGACAGCGTTCATGAACTGAACGAGGCCAACGGCGTCGGACATGATGTGGTTANATTTAACAGCGGGATTCGCCCGGGGTCGGAGGATTTCTCTTTTCCAAACCGGACGAACCGATGGCCTCGGCGCGCCCTTCGCCATTTCTCCGACAGCGTTCATGAACTGAACGAGGCCAACGGCGTCGGACATGATGTGGTTAACCCGCAGAGCGAATATGAATCCTCCGCATCTCAGTCGCGTTACCTGAAAGATCATGATGACCAGTACGCTCAGAAAACACAATTTCGACTCAAAGAAATAGCAGCCAAAGCCCCCGCCGATAACAAATGCAGACGAAGATTAATTGAATTGATGATGAGCATGAATGAATTAACCTGAATGAGAAGGAGAGGGGAATTCGTAAGACTTAGCGAACCCGGGACGTTGTGTAGCAGATCATCCCAGCAGGGGAAGGGCGGCTGGAGATCTCCGAATTCTTCCAGAGCAACGTCGGCATCAGCTTCCACAAACAGCACGCCTTCGCCCGTGCACTCCGCTACGATCTTACCGCCGGGCGCATCTTTGAGTCTTCCGGCAAAAGGATAGTAGAACACCAAAGCCTTGGCCAGCCCTTCCCTGATAACTCTGGCGGGATCCTCACCCTTCTTCAATGAGTTGAAACGATAGAACTGAACGATCGGAATATGAAATCTGAGACCCGCTTGATCATCGATATTGGAAAGGTATAGGAACTCTTTCGGAGTCGGCAGGGAAGGAGCCACGAGGACGGCCTGCTTTCTGGTGACCTTGAATTTCAGAGATGCCATTAAAGATCAAAGTTGTCGATAGTTAGCCGAAGCCTATGAATTCAGCAAATTAGCAGAAAAGGCTGCACCGCGCTAGAGAATCGAGGCAAGCCAAAAAGGGACGAGGATAAATCTCGTTCCCCGTACGCTGCATACGGTGGTGAGATGCAGGATAAGGTGGTGAGACCTGCATACAGGGAAACGCTTTATAAGCATTTTTAGGATTGAAGTTGCTTCTCGTGATCTCACATGGCGGACCAACACGGCCAGCCATAATAGACAAAGAGGCGGTCCAAAAACGTGCCCACTGAAAGATATAACTAGCACAGCCTGTAACTGGCTGTTGGGAACGTCGAAAGGCTTAGTGCTGGTAATATGAAATCATTGTAATATGAAATTGTAATTAAATGTAATATGAAATCATTGTAATATGAAATTGTAATTAAATGTAGTAAAAAGTAGCACAGATTCTAAGCCGCGGTTGGTTAACGTTTGAAAGGTTTACCGCTGTTAAACTTCCCATGTAGTTAAAAAAATCCTAATTAACACAGTAAAAAATGCCAGGCTCATGAAAATTCACGCATGTAAAAACGCATTCACGCCATGCCCACGAAATTGGTAGCCGTGATGACTGAATAATAACGCATGTAAAAACGCATTCAGGTATGTAAAAACATTCATGCATGTAAAAATGCATTCACGCCAGGCCCACGAAAATCTACGCATTCACTAAAATTCATTCATTCACGCTATTAAGGTGGAGCGCGAAAATTCACTCATTCACGCTATTAAGGTGGAGCGCGGAAGGCATTCAGTGATGTATAAGTTAATTTGGTTGGTTTCATAAAATGAAAGGATGACTTGCAAAATGAACGTCGCTGGTGAAGTCCAAAGGTTTAGATTGGCCTAGAAAATAAAACCCTAATCACTTATACGTGGCAATTAGCTAATCACCATTGTAAATTTTAAATATGATTAAGTAAAAGTAAAAAAATAAACATGTAAAGTGATGTCTAAGAATATTCCATCAATATTTAATCTTGTCCATACAAAACTGATTAAGCACTAAAAACCTATTGAATGTGCCCATGGTCAATAAGTATACGCCTTTCGGCTTAAAAAACTAGGACGCACTAAAAACCTATTGAATGTGCCCATAGTCAATAAGTATACGCCTTTCACATTCAGGCCAGGCCCATGAAAATCCACGCATTCACACATGTAAAAACACATTCACGCCAGGCCCACGAAATTGGTAGTCGTGATGGCTGAATAATAACGCATGTAAAAACATTCACGCATGTAAAAATGCATTCACTCATTCACTCCAGGCACACTAAAATCCACATGCATTCACGAAAATCCACGCATTCACGCCAGGCCAGGGCCACAAAGGTGGAGCGTGGAAGGCATTTACAAGTGGAAGGCTGTTAAAAACGCAAGCATGCACTAGTAAAAAATGTTAATTTGGTTGGTTTCATAAAATGAAAGAACGGCTTGCAAAAAGAACAAGAACGTGGCTGGTGAAGGCCAAAAGTTTAGGTTGGCCTAGAAAATGAAACCCTAATCACTCATAAGTGGCAATTAGCTAGCCACCATAGTAAATTTTAAATATGATTAAGTAAAAGTAAAAAAATAAACATGTAAACTGATGTTTTTATAATAGTGAGGAAGTTAGTGGTTGAAATCACAACCATTGATTTATTGAGACTACTAAAAATATTCCATCAATATTTAATCTTGTCCATACAAAACTAATTAAACACTAAAAACTTATTAAATGTGGCCATGGTCAATAGGTATACGCCTTTTGACTTAATTAAATCTAATAATGTAAAATGATAAAAAGTTAATAGTATTGTAAATTTGTAATTTCAATTAAATTTGTTAATTATTTGAATATAAATATAATAATTTTTTAATTATATTAAGTAAATATTAAAAAGTAAATAAGTTAACTAAAACTTTTAAAAATACTAAAAAGTAATTAACACAACATTTAATATACGATTAAAAATACTAAAAAGTAATCAACACAACATTTAATATACGATTGAAATTTATTATTAAAAAGTCATCAAATGTATGTATTGGTGTAAGTCATTAGACCTAATAAACACATTTAAAAATCTCAATACAGCTGCTGCGTAGCATCTTCCCGGCGCACAATCAAAATCAAATTATGGCGATATCGAGATTTTTTTTTTAGGGGTTATCCTAATGTATCGGTCCCAATTTTTTCGGAAAATTGATAATTATCTCTGGATGTCAAGAATTTTTCTGGGATTAGCCTAATTTCTCTGTGCCAACCAATCTTTTAGGAAATTAGATAAATATTTGTCCATATTTCTTCGTACATTATAAAAAGGATCTTTTCAATTATTGCTGTAAACGATCATTTCGCAGCCCCTTCAGTCAAACTTCATAACATTTCTTTTGACCAAAGAGCTACCGATATTATGTATATGTATGACAACCACTCATTCGCATGACATATTAATGCGTACAGTCCGACAGCAACATTAAGTTCTTTGGATAACTGTCATTTTCTACCCTTAAGGCTTCTATCTATGCACATCAACTATAGAAATTAATGACTTCTATTTATGCACATCAGCTATAAAAATTAATGGCTTCTATTAATGTACATCAACTACTTGACCAATATTTTCCTACCCATAAAACATGAACATAAAGTCGATAATCAAGAGCTGTAGCGTGCAGTTCTTACATTGTTACTAGTAAATGTTAGTTGAGAAGTCCGATATCATCGGATTCAAAATGACCAAATAATATGTGATGTAAGTATCAATTCCAAATGACCAAATGATATGTGATCTAAAGTATAATTCGGAAGATAACAAATTATTTATTTGTGTATTTTTGCATTTATGAAATTATACACAATATTTATTTATAAAATTAAAAAATAAAAATAAATATAAATATAAATATAAAAAAATTAAATACAACAATAATCTATTTTTAAGGTCACTTTAATCTTTTCTTGATTTGAATTTATAATTTTTTTTTATGAAAAAACATATGTTAATAACCATTGAACTTACTTAAGTTGTATTTTATATATAATACAAAATATAAATGAATAACAACAAAACACAATTATATATATATATATATAATTTAATGCTAAATGACATAGTTGTAAGGGAACTGTTTCAACATCTCTAAAACTAGTTTCTGACCTTTCTATAGTTTGGGAACTAAGGGACGTCCCTAATTGGTTGGGCACTGTTTTGGGAACTTGAGAAATTCAACATTAAGAAAAAGGTATCTTGAGAACTAGTTTTTGAAATAAAGAACTCTAAATTAAAATTCTATTAAATTAAATGTAAGTATTTTTATTTTATTATTACAAATACATAATTTATTACAAATATTTGCATTATATTTATTTAAAATATCAATATAAAGCAAAGACTAAACTATAAACTATACTAAATATTATTAAGTAAAAAAAATTAATACTACTCACTTTATAGTTGTGGATATGAAATTTTTTTAATGCATGTGTGTTTTTCTTCAAGCCCAGACTAAACATGAAAGTAAAATAAATCAATACCCTATCCATAGCAAGTATTTGCTCCAGTCAACCAACCATATCATTGATTTTTATTGTATTTCCAAATTACAAGAGTATCACTATTTAGCCTTTTCCAATGAGAACAATCACAATGTTACAAATTTATAAAGATGTTTGAAGTTTATATATGTATAATTTAATTTTTAAAAGATGTTAAAACTTTATATATGTATTTTCAATTTTGTTTTTCATTTTCTAATTTAATCTTTATGGATGTTAAATTTTGTGTTAAATATATTCATATAATTATTAGTAGAAATTAAATTAGTAATTTCGATATTGTAATTGTTACTTGTTGCCATAGGAACAACGTTGTTTTAGATTAATTTTGTCCTGAATTGACCTTCAATTTAATCATTATGTAGATACATTATAATATTTTCTTTTTTTTTCTAATATATATTATTATAGCTCCCAACTTCACATTCCTGAAAAAACTTCTAGTGCAAGATAGTATATGTTAAAATGAAATAATATATATAAACCAATAAAAC
>SNQJ01S0182997.1:3056-18990 GCA_010110895.2 Picea sitchensis | reverse complement strand
GGGTTCCTTGATTTAAGTGGTTTTTTGAGGATTTGTTCAGCATGGATTTGGCTAGGAAGAGGCATGAGTTGGCCTGATGCCAGGTAAACCTGTGTAGTGCATTTTAGGGTTATAACAGTTTGGTGATAAGAAAGTCATCATAATATATTGTAGCCAAAAGGATGGCCGAGTCTTGGCCAAATGTATGAAAAAAGGTGGCATGTAATGTTGATTATGGATTTAGTGAAACATGGTGCTTAGTTCATGACTATGACAAGTTGGGAGAGTTTCAGGCACAAGAGATATGGTCATTTTCACTCTAAAGCACAATCACTCTTGAAGGACATAATGCATGGATTGTCAAACATCAAGATTGAGAAGCTACGAGTGTGCAAGTAATGTGCACTCGACAAACATGTGAAAAATGCTTCACTAAACAATAAACACATGCCAAAAGTGATTATTGATCTAATTCATTTAGATATATGTGGAACTATGTCATCAACTTATTTGACAAGCAATATTTATTGTGTTTCATTTATTGATGTTTTCTCCAAATAGAATTGGATTTACTTTATGAATACCAAGGATGGAGTCTTTTATAAGTTTCAAGGGTTTAAATCTCTTGTGGAGATTAATATAGGTAAAAATATCGAAGTGTTGAGGTCTAACAATAAGAGACTACACCTCCAAGGAATCTGATGCATTTTGCAAGGAAGAAGAAATCAAGAGGGAGCCAACAATGCCTTACAACCATTGATATAATAGGATTAGAAAGAGGAAGAATCAACCCATCAAAGAGACAACCAAGGTTATGATCCATGACTTGGATTTGAACATGTGTCTTTGAGTAGGGTTGTGCCATACAAATGTGTGCATTTTGAGTAGCTTCCCTAATAGGGCATTAAAGGACAAGACACCAAAATAACACTTTATTGGTGAGAAACCACATGTATCACACTTTCATGTATTTGGTTGTCATGTTTATATTCATGTGCTTAATGAGAAGATAACTAAGTTTGAACCCTCAAGTATCAAGGGTATTCTTGTTGGGTATAGAGAAACAATCAATGCTTACTAGATCTACATCTAGTATAGCGAAATATAATGGTAAGTAGGCATTTAAAGCTTAATGAGAATGGATGGTCATCAAGTTCTCATGAGCCTCCCATAGATATTGTAGAAGGTGAGAAGGTGGATGATTCAAAGCCTAATACAAAGCATAAATCATACTCAAATTCAAATCAATAAGATCTCAATTTTGAGGGAAAGGGATTATTACCCTTAAGTTCAACCAAGAAGTCAAGATGGATTACCTATAAATTGAAGGACATAAAGCAAGTAGGAGCACTCAAGTCTATTTTGAAGTGAGTAATCCACCTATAGTATATCCTTCTTATGCTACATTGATGTATTTTTATCATTGATGTAAAACTTTCCTTCTTTAAGGAGGCTAATGCAGAGCAAGTATGGAGCAATGCCATGGTTGAAGAGTATAATTTCATCCTAATCAAGAATTATTCATGTGATATTATGCCAAGACCAGTGGGGAAATCTGTCATATATTCCAAATGGATGTTAAATATTAAGTACACAATGTATGGGAGCATAAAGAAGTACAAAACAAAATTCCTGGGCAAGGGATTCTCTCAAAAAGAGGGAGTTGACTATATGAAGACTTTTGCTCCAATTACAATCTATAATTCTATTAGAGTCATCATTTCTATTGCATCAGTTCTTGGTTGGCATGTATTCAAAATGGATGTAAAGACTTCTTTTCTGAATGGTCTGATTAAAGAGGAAGTATACATTAATCAATTAATAGAATTTCAGGTGCATGGGTGAGATACCCATTTTTTCATATCGATTAAGGCCCATTGTGGGCTAATGGTGCTAAATGATTCATGAGTTATCATTAATACTGAAACATATCTCGATATTTGTGATTTAAATGATAAATTGATTTACTTCTTTCAGTTATGTATGTAGATGATGTGATGCTTATAGGTAGTTCTGAGAAGCTCATTGAATGGTGCAAGAAAATGATGGGAAAAAATATGACATGAAGTACATTGGACTTATGCATTACTTTCGGGTTTATAGGTTTGGCAAGATGCAAGTGAATTCAACCTTAGGTAAGGGAAGTAAACAATAGAGATCCTAAAGATATTTCAAATTCTAGACTACAAAACCTTGGCTTATCCTATTCTTCCAAAGTTGAAGATATTTTATAATTCAAATTATAATTTGGCAAATCCAACTCTATATAGGAAATTAACTAGTTCCCTTCTGTATCTCATGAATACAGGGCTTGATGGTTTTTGTCATGAATATTTTTATCCCTCCCCATTCCTTGGGTAAATAAAGGAGATCATGGTGCATGGCCTGCAATGGAGACAATGATCCTGACCATGATGATGATCAACATGTCCACAAATGGCATCCCAAAATCCCCCCTCATTTGCATCTTACAGTTACTAATCAACCAAGGCTTATCACATCCGGACAACCCAGTGTATGGGAGATGGTAATCCAACATCACCATGAGGTATGTTAGCCCTTCTTTCATGTGAAGTGTTGTACTTAATTTGTTGGGCATGCAGATGAGAATCATTGGTTGAATTTGGATAATGGATCATTGGCTTGGGAAATTGTGTTTGTTTCCTTGTTTCATCTTGGTGGTCAACTTCCATGCCCTAGTCCTGTGTTGTCACCGCCTATGGAAAAAGGGTAAAATTGGGGGGCCCTCATAAGAGTAACATTCCTTTCCCCACCATACTTAACACTTTCCATCTTGGAGCCTCTCACAATGTACTATACTTCGATAATGGTTCATGGTCCATTCTCTCGTGAGAAGAAGGGGTTGGAGGCCCAAAGGTTGATGCAGTTGCTATATATGTATATGCTATGTAAAAAATGATAAAGTCCACCTATAAAATCCATAGGCTAGCTTGAGATATTCCATCTCTAATGTTAATCGCCCCTTGTCCCAATGCACTAAATGCACAATCATAAAAGGACCATAGCTCAGTAAGAAAATGAAAGAATAAAGCTTGAAACCTGTAAAGGGGACTTACAAATAATAAATGGGTATTAAAAGGCAATTAAGGGTTTCATAATGAAAAAATTACCGAGAAAATGGCATCTCAAGCAACAAGCACTCCCTCTACAAAGATGATCATAGAAATGGATTCAATGACACAATAAGCCATGAAGTAAGCTCTAATTCATATCACTATCACACTCACTCTTGAAGGGTTTCTTTCTTTCATTGCTTCCTGCGGGACCTATCCCTCTACCTAGGTCTTATATTTCTTGTCTTAGTTGGCACACATAATAGGGTTGGATGAAGGCCCTCATATATTCAAACTTTCCAACTCACATGAGGTTATGGGCCAGTGTGATGCTTGAAGGGGATATTGAGGTGAATTGTTTACATGGATTATATCTTAAGTAGCAACTTACTTTGCATGATTTAAGGACTAATAAATCTTATGAGCATTGGTTTACCTTGTCATATACTCTGCTTTATTTTGGATGGCCTTGACGTGGTTCTTTAAGGGATGTCCTAGGATTTCACCTAGGACATTATGCCCTTATTGTAGGACTTTGGCACATATGATATAGAGTAGTGAGTCATCCAATGAATTTCCACCTTTCGGCATGAGCTCTCACATCCTTAGAAACTTGGACGATGGACATATGGGCTTAGTTTGAGCAGATTTGGTCATGATGGCACATAGATGGGATGAAATCCCACATGTTGGGCAATGTAACCCCGGGGCTTATTACTCACAGGATGGAGGACGTTGTAGTAGAAAATAGCTAGACACCATGCAGAGATGAGATGCACCTCCTTCCAACTTGGACGTAGTGCCCTAATCCCTTGACATCACCCTCCTTCTGATGATGATGTCACATTCTAGGGTTTGATGGTGCTAGGGTACCAGTGATGATTTGGCATGATAATGGGTGAGGAGACACACCATTGCCACTATTCCACCTTGGATGATTCCACATGGCCTTGGGAGGCTTCTCCCATCCTTGGAAGGCTTGAAATCACCACATGTGTGGCCCTTATGATGTATTATTTGCAGTTTAGCATTTATTAGAAGTTAAATGAGGGGTTTGCCCCACTTCTAACTGAAATTTGACATGTTATGTGGACAAAGTGCTATGACTAGCCTCATATAAGAAGGTTGTCATTATTTTTCATTTGGATCGTCACATTTGTCACTCATTAGTGGGGCAACACTTCTAAAAAGTTCGTTATTTCAGCCTTCTTGGTCTTTTTCTCTTATGTGATATGATTGAAGGAGTATCTTTTATGGATGTCTTTCTCATTTGGATGGATATTTTATGCAATTAGGGTCTTATGCTCTTGGTACTTGGATGACGTAAGTAATTTTCCGCAATCTTATTTTGTCTTGCTAAATGGTTAAATTTCTATCTTGTTGCAAGTATCCTTGTTTTGTTGAAATCCTAAGAGGGGAAAATAAGTGTTTCTTTCCCTCATAAAGTTTTATTTGTCAAAGTTTGTGAAGCATCCTTGCTAGGATTAAAATCCCAGGGCCCAAATTTTTTTGCGCTTTAGGGTTTTAACCCTAGACTTTGATCCTTGACCTAAGTGACGCCAGAAGAAGGGAAAACTGACACCTAGGGACCAAACATGCTTGCACCCTAGGTGCCTTCCTCCTCAAAGTCTAATTCCTAAGGCCCAACCATGCTTGTACCTTAGGGATTAGAATCTACCTCTTTTGTTTCACCTAGATCAATCTTCAAGTTTAATGCATTTGAGACTCCATAGGCCCTAGAGGACAACGACATTGATCTAGGAGTGTTATTGTGGCTAAAGAAGTTGTTAAAATCAATATTCACTATCTCTCAAACAACCTACTAACATTGCTAACCTTAAACCTAAAACAATTATATCTTGTTGTTGTTATAAAAGTTTGCTACAACCATTGGAAACTACATTAATTTGTTGCATATACCTACTTATAAGTGGCTTCACTTATTCAAAAAATTTCCTAGCTATTGGATAATAATCTAATTGTTTAGTGCTTACTTTTCATGCTCAATTTCTATATTTCTTAGCACTATTTCTTGTTGTCGTTGCAATCGATTTATTGTTGTCATATAATTGTCTTACTTCTGTAATTTGCAACAAATATAACAATTTCATTTGTGTAGTTTCTAAAAAGGTCATTATTTCATGCTTTAGCTTGGTATTTGTCAATATATGCTGAAAATTGTTTATTGTCGTGTACAAGTACAACAATTACCCTACAACTTCTCATTTCCTTCCTAGAAATAGACCTAACTGACAAGTGATCAAGATAGGGGGCAGTAGGCTTAGATAATTCTTTCTATTCAATCCCTCAAGGTCATTAGGGAATCCTCCCTTATGGTGGACACTTCCATCACTAAAAGGAGGGAAGATTCTACCTAGGTAACAATGGTAGTTTCTTCTATAGTTACATAAGACTTGGGGATATTTTGGAGGGATTTGCAAAAGTTCAAATCATGTGATAACATTTTGGCATAGTTGTCGAGGACAATTGAGTCATTCTCCTCATGATATATCTTTGGTAAACTTATCCTGAAGCCCATTATATCAAGATTTTACCTGGTGACTCCACTGAGGGTAGAATCCCTCACTTACCTTTGATGATCCAAGGGAGATCATCTGGCGACTACCCTGATATATTTTGAGGTGTCATGCCATTCTCTACCTTGTGAGGTTGCATACTCTCAAGTAATGTAATTATGGCACCATGGGAACTTCATGAAATGTTTCCCTCTCTTGACATTAAAAATGTTTCATGATACCCAAATCACTTTTCTCCAGTTTGGGGGAATAATTTTCCAAAATTTGATGGGAGCCCATTTTTTGCTATTACTTGTGTTGTGAATTTCTTGAAGTATGTTTCAGAGATATATGTGACACATAAAGATGTGATAATAATATTTTTTTTTATATCTATAGAAACAAGACAAAAGAATTGGGTTAATCATACTCTCAAGACGAATAACATATATTCTCTTACAATATTCATCGAAGAATTTCTCAAGCAGTGGGCCCCGAGAACACAAATACATGAAGATATTCTTCACAATATCATAGTGGCCCTCCAAAGGGAAGGGTTATGTTATGACCCTATTGAATAAGATGAAGAATCCATTAAGGAACAAGAAGTTGAAGAGGAGATCCATGAAGAGGGTTCTCAAGATTCCATTGAAGACAATGAAGATTTGATTAAGGAATGAGAACCTGAAAGGGTGAATCATGAGAAAGATCACGAAATACATGAAGTATAACATGAACTACCTTGTGAATATGTTGAAGAAGAACACTTTGATGAAACACGCCATGTTGAAGACCTGATCTACGAAGAGGCCCCTCATGAAGACGAGACACCAATGTTTTCTCCTCTATTCGATGAAGTCATTGAAGCTTCCATTCATTCTACACATGAATATGAGAACATGGTAATTTATACTCCTTTCCAAGTTTTTGATGTTTCTTCATTTCATGATTCAAAAAGTGAAGAGGTACCAGAGGATCCCTTGGATGCATTAGACCCTTTGTGTTATAATTGAGGTAATGATGTGATTGAGAATATTGATTATTTTATTCATGTTGGGAGACATAAATGAGATGTAATTTGTTCTGGTCTTGATGGAGATCCCATTTATGACATTGAAGATTGTTTTCAAGTAAAGACTATATAATCATTTCATTCAAAACAACCATATGTGATTTCTACTAACTCAAATGTTTGGAAACATGAGGATGATATTATTATAGATTTATTACAACCTCCCAAGCATGATATATTACAACACTCTCATGATGTTTTACGGTCATACCCTGGAGGGTTTGATACATATTCTTTTGAGAACTTGGATTTATTCTACGAATAATATTTTTAACCACCGTTGTGCTCTAACTTTGATGAATATGAGGCCATGATTTCCCATGAGAAGGACTTTTTGTGATGAGAGTTTCCAATCTTTTCCTTTTTCATATTACTACTCCATTGAAGATACGACTATGAGTTCTCCTCCTGATAGTGATGTACCTATGTGGAAAATTGTTTTTCAACCTATGGTTTGTTGCAGGGGTTTTTAGTTTCACACACAAGGCCATCAATCCTTGGGATGGAAGCAAATTTTTTTTCTCCAGGGATGGTTTGATCCCTTATCCAACACTATATTCTTCCATGGATAACCTTAGAGTGTTCCTTAGGTTCCTTCTCATCCCCTCTTGACCTTCAAGTGATGGATTTATAGATGAGTATAAGGATATGCCTTTGACTGATTCTTTCAGCCTTGTCCTGGGGTGGATAGGGAAGGGTTGCGATGATGATTCCTTGCATGACTTTGCCCCTCCCTCCCACCTCCATGAGTTGGATTTTATGATTAGTTATGGCATGGTGTATGTTCCAAATCATGATCTTTTTGTTCTTGGCTTGTCCTTGTTTTGGTTTATTATCAACCATTGTTGAGATCATTTCCTGCTTCCGAAAAATTCCCTCCCGTGTTCTATTTTCCCAAATTCATTTCTCCCTTTATTTTTCCCCTTCTACACTTACCCATTTTTCCCTCTTACTATCCCTTTCTAGTTCTAACACTTAGTCACATTTTAGACTGCGGGTTCCGGGGTTGGCAGACTTACATTTTCTCACCCCCATCTACAACTTCACATCACGAGTCCAACCAACTATCATCTCATTCCATACTTAGTCGATTCTACGATCACGGGTTCCTGGGTTGACGGGATCAAGATTTCATGTTCCCGTGGTCCATGATAGACACTTTGCACCAATTTCGCACCTCATACCATCCCGGGCTCTCGGGTTCACGGGTTCCTGAGTTCACAAAAATTGCAAGTCACATATTTCCCCCGTCCGTCCCCGCCACCTTCACGCCTTTCCCAATACACATTTACTATGATTTTAATGATAATAAATTACCATACAAGTTTGAAGGGATGGGCATTAATTAGTGAAAATATCGAGGAAACATCCTATTAAAGCGAATTAAAAAAAGATTTACGGAGGATTATATAATCTCCCTCCAACGTTCATTCCTAACATAATTTGAGCAAGGGAACGTTCTCGTTGACTTATGGAAGCAACTCGACAACAATTTTATGGAGATACACTGAATATTTTCAGGCACGAGGATCAAAGTTTTTCGTGGTCCAGGGAATATTCCTATGATTCATCACCTTCTACCCAGAAGGAAGTAATCTGGATGTCCGAAATTGCGCGCGTAGGGTGTGTCCCGAAAGTTTTTGATTGTAAGGATTTGGTCACCTGGTGCGTTGAGAGATGCATTCCAAACCAATAGATCATTCAGTTGTGGGACAATTCCTCTATCTCTCTGTCACCCAAGGTTTTTCGTAAGATGTTGAGGCTCCCCGAGCCAATGTTCACCTTCAAAGGTGAAGATTGCAGGGAATTTTTGAAAAATCATGACAATGGAATTGACCTCTTACTTGAATTCCAAGAGAACCTAGCAATCATCCCTGAGGACATCACGAGATTGTAGGTTGGCTTATTTAAATATCCCTTCTTGGAAATTGCATGGATTTTTACTAGGATAATAGGACAAGAGACCACATCCAACATCTCTCGGATGATTCTTTACATTCTTTATTTTACGGTCAAGGAACAAGCCATCTTTGATTGGGGTGAGTTGACATCCATTGAAATATCTTCCTAATTGGTGAAATACAAGAAGGAGAATAAATTATTTATGTCATCTTATTTGGTTTTGGTGATAGCACATTGCTGTCAGTTCTCAAGATTATTTGTTTGCAAGAAGGTAAATTGTGAAGTTGACCCAGTAACCTTCTGGTATCAAACTTTGTGGAGGCACAAGGCCTCCCAACATTTTTATGAAGTCTTTAATGATTTTGTTTCAATTTTTGAAGAATTGTTGTTTGAAAAGAACTCTCCCTAGATGTCTGACTAGGCGAGGAAGTTCCTCGATATGAAGGGGACACTAGAACAAATGGAAAATTATAACGTTATAAGGATTTTTGGATCCAAAGAAAATCCTTCCTTCCTTTCATGCCACATATCTGACAAAATGCGTGTTGTTGAGATAACAAGGCAGTACACCTACTGGTTGCATTTTTTCCATGAAAAGAGAAAAAATCAATTCATACCTCTGCCTTGGAAAGTCGGGGATTTCATATTCAGAAATATGAACAAGATTGACGAATTTGCATGCCACTTCCACAACCTCAATTTAAAATATGTTGAAAAAGTAAAACAGTTCGACCCTAGTGGTATTTTTGTAGAACATCTATTGGTTGTTGGTTTCAACAGCTCTTTCATTAACACTATTCTGAATAATGATGGAGACAATGCCTCAAGAACTCCCACTCGTGACACCAAGACAATACTCAACACCAATGAGTCATTTAAGCAGAGAGGAAAAGGTCTGGGTGAGAAAAGTGCCCAATCCCCGACTGTCATGCTAAAGAATACACCATCCCAGAGAAGTGCTCCAATGGCCTACCCAAGTAAGGAATTCACCCACAGTTTTTCAGGCGGAGGAGGAGATAAGAACCCTCCCAAAAAAATTGAAAGCTCTCATAAACTTCCCTTGAGGAAGAAACGAAAAAACATTGCACAAGAAGAGGAGGGACCTCGAGGAGAAATTGATATCCATGACCTCTCCCTCAGGGATATGGAACTCGAAATTGAAATCAAGAAAATGTTCCCCAATGTCGATCAGCTAGAGAACACGGCTCACCAGAACCCTCAGATGGAAACAATTGAGAAAGCGACCTTCGACGAAGAAGAGTCTTTTTCATTTTAGAGCGATGTTTTTGACACTGAATCCAAAAAATTGATTATTGAGAAAAGAGATGTAAAGAATAAGAAGGGGAAATATCATTCAGATATTAACCTACAAAACAACTAACCTTCTCAAATTTCCCAGATACACCGAGCAACTGAATATGCTCTAGACAACTATATTGAAGGACTTGAAGAAGATAATGTCAGGTTAAAGGAACGAATCAAAGAATTGGAGGAAGCCTTAATGCCCCTTCAAGTACTTTCTAGTCCTTTAGCAATGATCCGGCCTACTATACCTGCAGAAAAGTTAAAAGGATTGACAAGCCTTTTCACATCAGTCGAAGGTTATGTGGAAAACAATATCAAGAAAAGAATGGAATTGATAACAAAGGCTTGGGAAATGTCAAAGAGCATGGTCTCTTTTGAAACGAGAGAACACACTTTTCATGAATATCTGCAAGAAGATTTGAAAAATGATGAAGGTTTCTACCTCCATGCATTTGTACCATTTGGTGTTAAATTTAGTAATATGATAGAATTAAGAAGAAGAGAGGAGGATCTCCATTCTCCAAACTGAATAAAACAACTAAACGCATGCTGGAAGGAAAAGGTAAAAACCCTAAATGGTATTGTTCAAGCATGTATCCAGGCCATTACTAGAAGAGAGGAATTGTTCAAGAAGCTAACTAAGATAGATCTAGTTGGCAGCACCAATGAAGTCCAAGACCCGAAATTGATACTCAGTTCAGTTTTCTTAACCAATAAATCATTTGATGAACAAGTTGAGATCTTTAAAGGGTTGTCATTTGAAAAATTCTATGGCATTCTTGAATATGGTGAAGATGAAGTGGAAAAATGGCTAGTTGATTATTCGATCAAAAATCAAGATATTAAAGTAACATTGCAGAACATTTCTATTGATCTAAGGGACTTGGAAGGTGAACTCTTAAATACAAAAATACGACATGAAATCAACGTGGCACCAATGAGGATCTACATCGAAGAGTGGTTCAAAAAGGTTGTCGACAAGCTCACCAATGAAGGGAAAATGATCGTTGAGATGGTTCCTGTAACTGTCGAGGAAAGCCATAAAAGGACATCAATGAGCAAGTGACAAAGGGAGAGATACCATCATAGTAAGTTCATACTGATCACATCTTATTGTCTGTATCAAGATCTTCATTCAGTTACTCCACCTCTTTAAATAGAAAGGTTTAACTGAAGACTGATATTTTCCTTTTTTCTTCTTGCCAATTCTTGTTGTCTTCCACCGCCCACTTTATTCTTTCTACAAATTTCATTCTGATACATATTTTCTTTATGGTCCACGGGAGCCCCAATATCGGTCATTATGAAAAACACATTTTAATTCCATAGAATATGTATTGAACTATATATATTTTTTAGAAATTCCAAGAGAACTACTTTGGGAACAATCTCGACTGTACTTTGTAACCCAAATTTATCTGAATATAAAGTATTTTAGGTTGACCTATCGTTATCTCCTTTTGATCTTCCCTTGTATTACTCTGTCAAATTTCTCTTATGCATGCAAATCATTTTTTTTATGTGATCAAAAATATCTAACCCTACTATGATGGATGTGAGGAATTTTATTTATTTGCTTTAAATGTATGAATGTGTGTGTTTCCTGGCCCATTCTTAGGAAATCTCTTTTTAAAAGAAATTAAAATATTTTCCTTTTTTTTGTTATATCTATTTTATTTCTTTTGACGAACTTCTTATAAAAGTCCCATATTTTAAAAGTATTAGACATAGGAGTACCACCTCTATAAAAATGCAGGAGGATTCACATCCTCATGAGGTTGTCGTTTCGGTCTTGACGGATTCAAGCGTCAACAAGCACAAGGTTAGATATTTTGATACAATGTTGGGATGGTTTCACTGATTATATGATTATACCTAACATTTCAATCGAGCATAGACTAATGTAGGTTATGTATGGAATTTTCATCCTACATTTGCATTTGTATATAAACTTGCATCATGCATTCATGCTAGTATAATATTGCATTTCTTTATATATTGCATTCTCATTTGTATATAATGAATACATGTTAGGAACTTGCATTTGATCATTGTATATTATTGATTTATCATAGTTATAGTGAAAATTTTTCTTTTCAACACGGTTTCAATTTATCACTGACCCTGATGGATCAAATCCACCGACCAATACTTCTAAAGGGTGTTGTTGTTTGAAGTGGGTGTAGGTTTGTAGGACTTGAAAATATAGAGATTTTAAGGTTCTCATGCACTCTACGATGAGCACATGTCCCCATGTTGGAGCCAGATGTTACCCCCCCCCCCATGCCCAGGGGTAACTAGAGAAGATCATGTCTCATGGCCCACAATGGAGACAATGATCCTTACCATGATGATGATCAGCATGACCACATATGGCAGCCCAACATTCCCCCTCATTTTCCTATTACAGTTATAGATCAGCCAAGGATCATCACATCCAAACAACCCAGTGTATGGAAGATGGTAATCCTACATCACCATGAGGTATGTTAGTCCTTCTTTCATGTGAAGCATTGTACTTAATTTGTTGGGAATGTAGATGAGGATCATTGGTTGAATTTGGATAATGAATCACTGACTTGGGAAATTGTGTTTGTTTCCTTGTTTCACCTTGTTGGTCAGCTTATGTGCCCTAGTCCCGTGTTTTCATCATCCAGGGAAAAGGGGTACTATTGGGGGCTCCTCAAAAGAGTAATGTTGCTTTCCCCACCATACTTAACACTTTCCATCTTGGAGCCTCTCACAGTGTACTAAAATTCGGTAATGAGTTATGGTCCATTCTCTCATGAGAAAAAGAGGTTGAAGGCCTATAGGTTGATGCAACCGTTATATATGTATATGATTGTACAAAATGATAAAGGTCACCTATAAAATGCACAGGCCAACTTGAGCTCTAGCCCCTCTAATGGTAATCACCCCTTGTCCTGATGCACTGAATGCACAATCATAACAGTACCAGAGCCCAGTAAGAAAATGAAAGAATAAAGCTTGAAAATTGTAAAGGGGACTTGCAAATAATAAATGGGTATTAAAAGGAAATTAAGGGGTTTGGAATACAAAAATTACTAAGGAGAGGGTTTCTCAAGCAACAAGTGTTCCCTCAACAAAGGAACTCATAGAAATGGATTCGATGACACCATAAGCCATGAAGTAAGCCCTAATTCATATCACTATCACAATCACTATTGAAGGGTTTATTTCTTTCATCGCTTCCCTCGGGACCTATCCCTTTACCTAGGTATTTTATTTCCTGTCTTGGTTGGCACGCCTAATAGGGTTAGATGAAGGCCCTCCTATATTCAAACTTTCCAACTCACATGAGGTTCTGGTCTAGTGTGATGCCTAAAGGGGATATTGAGGTGAATTGTTTACATGGAGTATATATTAAGTAACAACTTACTTTGCATGATTTAAGGACTAATATCTCTTATGAGCACTGGTTTACCTTGTCTTATACTCTGCTTTGTTTTGGATGTCCTTGACATGGTTCTTTGAGGGACGTCCTCATATTTCACCCAGGACGTCATGCCTTTATTACTGGAATTTGGAACATGTGAAGCAGATCAATGATTCATCTAATGACTTTCCACCTTTCGACATGAGATCTCACATCCTCGGAAACTTGGATGATGGATAGATGGGCTTGGTTTGAGAAGATTTGGTCATGATGGTAGACATATGGGCTGAAAGAACACATGTTGGGTAGTGTACCCTTAGGGTTTATTACTCACAGGATGGAGGATGTTGTAGTAATAGATAGCCATACACCATGAAGAGATGAGATGCAACTCCTTCCACCTTGGACGCAATGCCTTAAGCCCTTGACATCACCCTCCTTTTGATGACAACATCACATTCTAGGGTTTGATGGTGCTAGAGTACTAGTGATGATTTGGAATGAACATGGGTGAGGAGACACACCATTCCCACTATTCCACCTTATATGATGCCACATGGCCTTGGGAAGCATTCTATTATTTCTTGCCACTGTTATAAAAGTTTGTTACAACCACTAAAAACTACACTAATTTGCTACATATACCTATTTATAAGTGGCTTAACTTGTTCAAAAAATTTTCATAGCAATTGGATAATAATATACTTGTTTAGTGCTTACTTTTCATGCTCAATTACTATCTTTCTAAGCACTATTTATTATCATTGTTGCAATCTATTTATTGTTGTCATACAATTGTATTACTGTTGTAATTTGCAATAGCCATAGCAATTTTACTTGTCTAGTGTCTAAAAAGGTCATTATTGCATACTTTATCGTGGCAATTGTCAATATATGTTGCAAATTGTTTATTGTCTCATACATGTACAACAATTACCCTGCAACTTCTTATTTCCTTCCTAGACCTAGACCTACCTGACAAGTGATCAAGATAGGGGTGGGTAGGATTGTATAATTCTTGCTATTCGATCCTTTGAGGTCACCACAAAATGCTCCCTTGTGGTGGACCTCTTCCATCACTAAAACGAGGGAAGATTCTACTTAGGTGACAATGGTAGTTTCTTCTATAGTTACACAAGATTTAGGGATCTTGTGGAGGGATTTGCACAAGTAAAAATAATGTGATAAAAAATACTTTGAGCTAGTTGAAGGTTGAACCTCAACATATTCATTGTGAATATGTCAAGCATGTGCTCCTATATTTGAAGGACACAATTCATTACGACATGGTCTATGTGGTACATGGAGAGTTGTTGCTACATGGATTTTAAGATTTAGATTGGGTAGGAGAGGCAACCATAAGGATGAGTACTTCAAGTTACTATTTCAACTTGGGATTAAGCATGATTTTCTAGTTTCACAGGAAACAATTGGAAATTGCATTCAATTCAACTTAACCAGAGTATATGGAAACACCATGTGTATTATGAGGCCATATAGCTTCACAAGTTGATTGCAGAGTTTATAAATTAGATGTTGGAGCTCATTGTTTTGTTTTGGGATAATCAAAGTTGCAATAGATGGCTTGTTGTTGGGTAAATGAAACACACATGAGATAACTTCCTTAGGCTCTTCCTAGACCTAAGATAGGATAGAGATGAAAATGATAGATTTTCCTAAATCTCATTCATACATGAAAAGGACCTACAAGTTGACAGAATGAAAGGATTACCCAATGATCCGATGGTTGTCCCTAAATGCTCATTAGTTGTTAGCTTCCGAAAATATGTCATTCCCTCTTACCAGCTTAGATATGCACATATAGAGACACAAAAACCTTTCATGAGATCAAACTAATTGTAGTGTCCCCAAGGCTGAGCCTCGTTGCAAATCATGATATATGAAATGAACTGTAAACATGTTATATAGGTTGTTGAGCCAAGTTTTGTATAAGCTGGTAGGCTTATGTGTTTGTTAGGCCGGGGAGCCTAAGTGTTGAAGGCTAGGAGCCTGCTGATGTACTTGTATGTATGCATATCGATTAATAAAATATAAACACCACCAAGTGCAGACCGACCACGATGAATGAGTGAAGGGGGACTGAGCGTCCACAGAGTGGGCAAGGAACTAGGGGTTGGAAGGTGGAAAAGGGGTTGAGTGTTGAGCCTAGGGGCTTAAGCCTGGGTATANTATCGATTAATAAAATATAAACACTGCCAAGTGCAGACCGACCATGATGAATGAGTGAAGGGGGACTGAGCGTCCACAGAGTGGGCAAGGAACTAGGGGCTCGAAGGTGGAAAAGGGGTTGAGTGTTGAGCCTAGGGGCTAAGACTAGGGTCTTAAGCCTGGGTATAATATTTTAATGTTAATTCCCAAAGGACATGTGTATTTTATTTTATCCTAAGTTCGTAGCAAGGGAAAATGTGCAAAAAGGATGCATGTTATGGGAACGCATGCATTTTTCAGGGTGACAATTGTCAACCCTGGTGCATGCAAATATAATAGCTGAGATAAACCATGGGAGGGGGATATTTTCCATTCTACCCGACCATCTGAGCGTGAACCAGTCGGACCTCTGCAAGATTACCCTCGTACAATCTCGAAACCAGATCCGTGAGACTATCCCGTGATTGCTGAACCGGTTCTTGGGAAGCCTGTGTCCAATTTCCCTGTGTTTGATGTGGCA
>SNQJ01S0182996.1:0-19055 GCA_010110895.2 Picea sitchensis | reverse complement strand
AGAGCTGTCACTCACAAATAAAAGCACAGTGGGTTGGATCGGATGATCGGTACCTTTCCGTTATTGATCGAACTGTTTTCGTTCACAAATTATAAAAATCATGTTGATGTGCAGAATTAGCTGTTGAGTGTAGAGTGGTTTTCTACAACCTAATATTAGGTAAATCTGTAATTCCTGTATTTAACATGGACTTGATTTCGTTCAGAAATTATAAAAATCATGTTGATATTGAGAATCAGTTGTTGAGTGTAGAGTGGTTTTCCACAACCTAACCTAATATCAGGTAGGTCTGTAATTCATGTATTTAACATGAGTTGAAAATATTTTAATGTTGGTTATAAATAGTATATAATGGTCTTGTTTTTTTTTATAAATTATAAAAATCATATTGATGTGTAGAATGAGATTGGATTGGTTGATTTTATTGTTTTTTTTATAAATTATAAAAATCTATTTATAAATTATAAAAATCATATTGATGTGTAGAATTACATATTGATGTGTGATTCTTGATATTAGGTAGATATTAGGTAGGTGTGTAATTTTTTATTGAATATGGAGTGACAATAGGGAAGGTGATAATATTTTAATGTTGATTATAAATAAAATATTTTAATAAGTAAAAAAAAATTATTCAATTTGTATATGACTCTTAAATAAAATATTTCAATATCCAACAAATACTTTAAATACTCCAATATCAACTTATATATTTGAAAGTAAAAATAGTTTCAACCATAAATAAAATATTTCAATTTCTACTCTTAAACAAAGGTTGAAACATAATGGGATGTGATCCTTCTTAGCATATGATAAATGGAGAGTTCAAATTGAATTATGTTGGTTAGCTAAAGCTATTATCATATTGAGGCTTTAGCTTTTGAATCGCTTCCTTTAATATTCCATCTTTTGAGTCACTTCCTTTAGTATTCCACACTAGGTTGATCTTGTTGAAAAATTGGTTGTCATTGATGTTGACCCTAGAAGAAGTCCACAAGCCTTGGAAAAATGGTTAAAAGTGGTTAAAAATCCCAGACATGGTCATGAAGCCCAAAGTTAATTGAATAAATATAACATAAAGGACATTGCAAATGCATTTAGAACCATCATAGATTAATAGTTCTCGTCATGTCGTTTCCAACAATATGTGGCACACCATGTGGTTCCTCACGGTTGAGAAGTCATGCCCTCTTAAAGATGAAGCCCTAAAGTATGGTCAAGAAGCCCCAAAGAACAAGAAAATAATTTAATTGGAAGGGTATAAATATAGATTGAGAGCCTCTCATTTAATCACGGAGCAAGGATGTGATTTCTTAGTGAAAGTAAAGTAGCGGAGTTGTGTGAAGGAGGGAGTGCTCAGAGCCACATATTGGAGAAGGATTTTCAAAAAACCTATTTGAGAATACCCTTGTGGGTCAGGTATAGGGTGTTCAACAAGGACCCCACAGGTTGCAGAAGACTTGTTACGCGAGGCCCTACAAGTTGCCCAACTCAGTCCAACGAGGATGAAGAAAATTTGAAGAAGGTGCTTGTCTCTTGATGCCAAAGCAGAGGAAGGTTTGTTGATATAAAATCTCATGTATTAGGGTTTCCTCATGATTAATGTTATGTCTTTATCTATGTTTTGAGGGTTATGTCTTGGTAATTTTGGCATATTCTTGAGGCATATTTTGGAGGTGTTAGCACATGGTTGAGTTACATCTTGGATATTTTGGCACATGTTTAAGGCACATTTTGGGGATATGCTTTGAGGCATGGTATATTCTTTGTGCCACATCTTGGAGTTTTTGGCACATGGTTTGATGCATGTCATGTTGATTTTGAGCACATGATTTGAAGGACATTCTTGGAGATCTTGGCATAAGTTTTATGTAGTTATTGGGTTATACTAGTTTTGATGATGATGATGATGATGATGTATTGGTATAACTGATAGTAATAGTAACAAGTTGATTCTATTATTTATATTCAAGGAAGGAAGGAAGGGGCAAGGAAATGGAGTTGTAGCTTCCTTCACGTTGGAGCCTCCTTCTAGTTGGAATTGAAGAATATAGGGAGTTGTAGCTTCCTTCACATTGGAGCCTCCTTCCAGTTGGAGCTAAAGAATATAGGGAGTTGTATCTTCCTTGGTTGAAGCCTGTAAATCCAGGGGTTGTTACCTCCTTCCGGTTGGTGCTGAATAATTTTGGAAGTTGGTTTTTCCTATGAATGTAATCTTATGATATATAAAAAAGCATTATGTGGTTTTCTCCCATTTGGGTTTCCATGTAAAATTATTGTGTACTGTGTATCTGTGGTTATATGTTTATGCTATCTTGAATGAAACAATACCTTGAATGGAATCATAAGTGATAAGCTTAATGCTTACATGTTGTGATTGAAATAGTAAAAATTGCATACCACTAATTCACCCCTTCTCAGTATTTCAATAGACCTTCACCTATTTTGGACGACTCTGGATTTTTTTTCTCTTAAACGTCATGTAATTTGATATTCTATTTTCAGGTACGCGCTAACAACTTTGCTTGTGAGATATGCTGGCCATACCAGACTATTACTCCTTGAAATTTCATTATGATTTGAAGAATAAAAAAATGTAGCAGATTCCATGCATACGTATTACGTATTGGAGAACAGACGGACCTACATAAGTACATCCTCATGATGACCTCTTCAAAGAATACAAAAGAAGCCTACTAATTCACCCTTAGATGCCATACTCTTCATTGGATTTGCTTTCGTAAGAGGACATAGACACTATTTATAACACATAATTCAATATTTTTTATTGAGGTCCGGGACACCTTACAAAAACAAAGATTACTTATACAATGAGCAGAGCATCTTTTGAAAAAAGACACAGATTAATTATAAAAGAGAGTAGAGTATTTGTTTATTTATTTAGGTCACCAAAGATGTGTAGGATTTTTTAGACCATACAAACAATAACAAAAATTTACATTCTTAGTTTTGATAAAATGTTTTGATGTATTTATATATATTTTTTTGTTTGTTAATTTGTGCGGGACCTGTTGGCTCGCGATTAACCTGTGGCTTGAGAAACCGCGAATCAGGGGCATCTAAGCCGTCAAAATCACCCGGGGATCACACCCGGCCTGAGCCACAACAACCCTTAACATGGTTGGATTTTTTGTCCCCGCAGGTTTCGAACCGGTGACTTTAACATAACAGAGTGGCTTAACAACACACTCCGTCACCGACTGTCCTACACCTCGAGGACTTGATGTATTTATATATTAGGAATTTATTACAATTTGTAATGTATTCATGTTTGCAGGGGTGGTAAGGGAGTGGGTAGTTATTTATAACCCAAAAGGAAAACCAAAAGACATTGATTTTGTTAAGAGATTAGGGTATACATCTGATGAGAAGGATGGATCATTACTTTGTATGAATCTCATTTTATCAAGTCCTAAAGGGTGAAAAATGGGTTGGGTTAGTTGATTTTCAAGGTCATGAAAAATGGGTTGGGTTAGTTGATTTTCAAGGTCATGTTAAAGCAACAACGAATACAAGTTTAATTTGTGCAAATGGAAGTTCCTTTTTTCATCCTTCTCCTATAATATTAATGTAACATTATGCCAATGATAGAATTCCTAACATGCACTCTCCTAAGCGTCATGCATTATGGAGTAGATGTGAATGTATCACAATTGAAGTCATTGCAAAGATTTTCTTTAAGTGTGTTTGGGTTCATTTTGAGCTACCATGGACAATTATTTTAGATAGGGACAACAAGTTCCTCATTACCTTCTGGTCTACTCTGTGGTCTTTGATGAACACCAAGTTGACTAAATTGACTACCTTTCACCCCCAAACAAATGAACAAATATTAGTGGTCAATATGATGATTTTTCATATCCTGCCCATGTACAACTCCAAGACTCCATGTACATGGGATGATATTCCCTATGTAGTTTTTCCCATTGCATATTCATAGGAATATTCCTCCCATGCTCAGACTGAGGTAGATAGAGAAGCCAATTTTTTTGAGTGAATCTATCACATCTAGCAACAAGTTCATGATATCATGCACAAATCCAACGCCAAGTACAAGCAATAACATGACCAACATTGGATTCCACACAAGTTTTGGGTTGGTGATAAGGTGTGGTTCCATTTGCATAAGTAACACCTCACAAATCCCCCACGGAAATATTAGACCACTCTAATATGGGGCTTACACGATCATCAAGGATATGGGTGAGAATTATTTTGAATTGAGTATTCACTTTTTCATTGGCTTGCACCCAATATTTAATGTGGAACGATTTCGACCATGTTTCCCACCCCTGCTAGAAACCTTAGATGCAGGGACAATTTTAAGGATGTAAATTTATATTAAAATGTAGAAACATGGGCTAATCTCGCTAGTTTTGAATATGAAAAATCTAAAATGTTTGACAATAGTTTTGTAAAAATATTCAAATTTCTAAGTATTTTATACAGTTTTTATAAAATTTTGGCAATTTTTAAGGTAAAATCATTTTATTCTATGGAATTTGGGAGAATTGTTTTGTAGGAAAAATGGAAATTAGAGAATATTGTTTTAGGAAAAACAATGGAAAATTAGCCCATTTGCGAAATTTATCCCTTAAAATCATCTATTCTTAGATATGGCTAAGCATTTGGTCCCTACTAAACTCAATCTTGACTACACTAAGTAGGCTACAATGGACTGAATCATGGACACTAAGATGAAGGGAACCCACTAGTATAGCATACAACTCTATCAGGTTGTCAAAGTAGGAAAACTTTTTCATCAAGGCAAGTGACTCACTAGGAGTGAAATCCATCAAAAGTTTCCCCATATAATGAAGGGAATTGATGTAGTGGGGGAAATTGCTTCCTAAGTGGGGAGGAATGATCCAACTGGACATTAGTGGACACCCACCTCTTTCACTGACTCAACATGGTTCTCCATCGTGGTAGTTTTTTTATCTATAATTTTTTAGGTCCTAAACTTTAGAGGTTGTTTTGAGGCCTTAAAAAATGTTTGTTCCCACTCAGGGGCCTCGACCTTCAATGACATTCCCAATCCCACTAGAAATGGTACTTCTTAGTTACAAGTTTCAAATTAACTACTATGGGATCATAACAAAGATTTTATGCAAAAGTTGTGACCCTGGGAAGTTGACATATTAACTAACTACCTTGGGGCCCATAATCCTTTGGACACTTTTTCTCCTAGGATTAGGGTTTTGGATCTTTAGGGCTTTTTCCTCATAGGGTTTAGTAATTTATGTTAAAAGATCATGGTTGGCCTCTTATAAGGCCTTCTTGTGAAGGAGCGTAGCTGAGATATATTTATTTAAAGACAAGCTATCACCATTCTAACCAGTTTCTATTCCTTTACATTTCAAAGTGTTTTCCTATCTTATTTATTTATAGAATTTGGTTTTCATTGTATATTGTGCTCCCTTCAATATTTCCATGTGTGAATTTATATTAATCTTCCTTCCTTTCATTTCATTCTTTATACAATACAGACAACCTTTTTCTATGTGAAAAAATGATAATAATCCTCTTTTTTTTCTTTATCACAATTTTTGAATGACCAATAATAGATCTTCCAATCAAAATTTATGCCAACTATAAGTTTCGTACCTTTAAAACCATGATTTGGAGAGTGTCTTACTGGTTGACCTTTCTTTTGATGTATCTTTGAAATTGTATCCCTTCTAAATATGGAATTTCTTCATGTAGTACTTTGATATGTCTTCTCTACAAAATCATAGGTTTGACCAAAATTTGATGTGCTAAGTGAAAGTTCTAGTAACTTTCCCAAAACTTGTTGATTCTTGACCCTTGTCATAGATTCAACTTGTATGGAATTCCACTTGTCCATTTTTTTTCTACATGATTATGAAATTTCAACCTTAAACACTATGGTATGTCCTATTTCCAATGAAACTTCTGGCACTCCAATTGGATCCTTTTAGAATCAAATATGTTTGTTTTACCGAGGACACTTATTTGAGACTAATATTACACTAGTCAAAAACCCTAAATACATAGATTTTAATTCTGAAATTGTAGCAAATAAAACCATGAAATTTTGAGCACATGTGTTTAGATATGTCTCCTTAGTCTCCCAAAAAATATTCTATATGAAACTTCACAAAGAAAAATATATGGTTTTTTTACCAAGAACACCTTTTTTATACTAGTTTTAGGAATAGTGAAAACCCCTCATTTCCATAGGATATAAATCCAAAATTATAGCGAACCAAAAATTGAAATTTTTACCACAAGTACTTCACTATGTTTCCTTGATATCCCAAAGATTTCTATAATTGAAACTTCCTACAAAAAAGGTTATATTGAAAATTCCAAGGTGACTTGTTTGAAGGAGAAAACCCTAGGATCGTAAGCTTTGAAACCAAATCTTATGAACCCAACTCCACAAACAGTATAAGAATGTCAAGAAGAATTAACTTCACATGATAAATAATCGATGAATAATAATTCACTTCGAGGGAGGAAGCCTGCTTTTACAATATATTCCAATACACAAGACAAGAGGCCTATACAAATGAATCTCCTTTATTATAAATAAGAGATAAAGTGAGAACAATACATAATGTAACACTAAGCTAAACTAACCATAACTAATAATCTAATAATGAATGAGTGTTAGGGCCTTAGCAAAAATGCTATAAATAATGGTCCATACACATGGAAATTCTATCATTGTTTCACTTCAATGCTATAAATAGTTTGAATATGTTAATCCCTAGATAAAGCCCCGTGTTATGTATAAAACCCCTTATTAACCCCTTATTAGTAGGTCAGCTAGAACCTATCATTGCACCCTTTCATCATAATTGTAACCCTTTGTCTCATATATATATATATATATATATATATTGAATTATATTATGAAGTGGATATATTATTAAGGAGGGTTCCCCCTCGAAGTGGACTGTAAATTATTGATTTCTTATCATTTTGAAGGTGTTGGATCATAATAGAATAGTACAAAGAGAAGGTAAAATTAGAATTTATTTTTAAGAATTGGTAATTTTATATTAGAAATATGTGATGGCTGAAGTGTAGAGATTTGTATTAAAAATATATAGGAAAAAATTTAGACTCTACATAAGATATTCAAGTCTTATATCAAAGTATTGAAATATAAAAAATGGGAAGTGCACTATTTTATAAACTAAGTGATTGTAGCAAATATTTGCAATAAATTTTAAATAGACACAAACTTTAAAAACATTGGCTCCATGGAGAAGTCCATCATTAACATTTGTTTTTTCTTCTTCCATGTTCTCTTGCTTGACCGTTTCATGCTAGAAATGTGTGATGGCAACTTGGGGGGGGATTTTTTAGAATGCCATGTAATCTGTAAATTGTCATGGATATTCCACGGGAACATTTTTTCACAATAGATCTTATAATATTTTGAAATATTAAACTATGCAAACTAATTTTCCTTAGATCCCATATTAATTAATTACCAACTTTTCTTGAATTTATGAAATATTTGAAATATGAAAATTAAATAAATGAGTAAGAGAAACACCATCCACACACAAATGAACAAAAGGTATATCCTGGGAAACCTAATATAGGAGAAAACACTTCTAGAAGGTGAGGCCTATCATCTTCTCTCTTTTCTTTAGTTATGGAAATGCAAATACAAAGAAAGAGGCACTCGATGTGGAGTTTCCTTTCACACTATGGCCTATATGGTTGCTACAAAGTATTTTCCTCCTATGTTATTCTCTCAAAATACCACCCTAGATACTCTACTCAACTGTGGAACAAGTACAATGCTAACTAATTCAACCCTTACTCCTCCTAGTGGCCCATTATTTAATATAGCCCAATATCCATCTAGGGTTAGGGTTTTTGCATCCTCAACCCTCAATTAGTGATAAGGTTTGGACCTTATATAATCTTCTTGAAATTACACATGTGGTTATCCCCACATGTGTGAGTAATGGGGGTTGATGTGGCATCCACTCGTACCATGGAGGTCAATAAGGTAGATTAACTTGTGGGATGCATAACATTCACATACAAGCTCTAATTGTAATGATTTTCACATCATTGGAAAGGTATCGATTTTTATATCAACTTTGAGGGTGTGTGCATAAGTTTCAAACAATGAAACCCTAAAAAAAAATCATTTAATGCTTCAAGCAGAAGGTTATAGACCCCAATTTTCCAAGTTGTGACCTACCACTAAAATGGGCCCTGCAAACCAATTCCTCCAATTTTCCCACTCATAAAGTGTTGCGATAGTTGCAAAATTATATCATTATCCAATCTAGATCGAACATCCCCATTTTGGGAGGATTTTGGTCCCCAAAATATTTACTGAATGAGGTGAGTTAATTTTTCATCTTCCTTCTCCCTAAAGTACCATTTTTATTTTCCATGAAGTTGTTTCAACCCAATCTACTACATGTCATGCTTCCCATGTCTTGTAGTTTTATAATTACTTTGCAAAAATGTGTCTTTTTCCAAATGTTCTTGAGAAGCTAATGTTAATTCCTCTATGGTAGGTTGGACTTGCTCCACCTCCTAATTGAACATGGAAGGCTCATAGAGTTTCAAATTTTCCACATTCACTATTGAGTAAATGCACATGTATTGAGGTGGACTAATTATATAGGTGTTATCTTCCACCTTCCCTAATACCTCAAAAAGTCCATATCACAAAGAATTGATCTTCTTATCAGGACCATGTATTCTTTCCTTGTTAAGATATAACCCAACTTTGTTTTTCATTGATCATGTATAGCCTTGTACTTTTCCTTTAACTTCTTTAGTGTCTCATGTACTTTCAAATGGATTTGTCTAACATTTTCAAAAACATTCTCTAGTTTTAATGCTTCTTCATTGATATCTTCCTTCACTCGTCCTTGAAGTCCATAAACAACATATAAGGGAGAAGGTGGAAAATATACAAAGAAAGTTTCAAAAGGGGACTTACCTGTAGAAGTATGGACTTCTCTTTTATAAGAGTGTTTTATGTAAATCATATTTTCACCCCGGGTCTTTGGATACTTCTGATTGTAACATCTCCAAAGATATACCAATGACCTATTGACTACTTTTGTCTACCAATTTGTTTGTGTATGGAATGTTGTATATCTCTTCAACTTTGTGTCCATATTCTCCCAAAGTGTATTCCAAAAGGCACTGAGAAATCTCATATACATGTCTCAAATGATTCTCCTTGGTATCCCAAAGTGCACCCAAACCTATTCAAAGAACATGATTTCAACTTATTGTCCTTTAAATTTTTTTTACAAGGCATAAGAATGCACATCTTGTTGAACCTATCAACTAGCATACAAAAATAGTCATGCCCCATCCTAGTTGTTGGAAAACCACCCAAAAAATCCATCGAAATCCTTTCGAAAGGTTGAATGGGTACATGTAATGGATGATATAAATATTTCTTCCTATTATTTGTCTTTTTGGTACAACAAATAATGCATCCTATAATTTACCAAGCTACACATTCTTGCATTCCATGTCATTACACATACCTTTGAAAGTTAGCAACTATCTTCCCAACACAAAAATGTCTTACGATATTGAAGGTATGAGCCTCTTTGATAAGTTGCAATATTTCACCTTTAGGAACATAGAGCTTGTCTATATGGTAGAGAAACTCATTATGGAGATGATAGTCAGCCTTATCACCACCTTCTTCTACATGAATTTGGCACTATAGATTCTAAAAAACCTCTTTAGAGTCCTCACTTTCTGCATATGCCTCTTTGTATGCATCATGGGTAAAAGGATCCATGTGCATAAGAGTTCCCAAATTTGTAATATTGGATGTGGGTGGCCTTGAAAACATTTCTTCCAATTTATTAGTGTTTCCATTCTTATACTTTATGACCAAATGAAATTGTTGCTAAAACCCCATCCACTTGTAATGTTTGGTTTGTTTTAGCTTACTCTTGGCCTGCAAATACTGTAGTGGTTGGTGATCAGTTCAAAAATGGTTTCCTTGACCATTGGATAGTGCTTCCACTTCTTAACATCTTGAACCAAAGCATAGAGTTCCTTATCATATGTAGGGTAGTTCAAAAATTCCCCATGAAGAATCTCAGAATGATAACATATTGACTTACCTCCTTGCATCCAAATTGATCCCATAGCATAACCACATACACCTGTCTCTACTTCAAAGGGATTCTGGAAGTTAGGAAATGAAAGAATTTTTTCTTGACTGGTCTTTCATGTTATATTATCAAAATATTTATGTTGATTCTTTCCTCACTAGAAACTCTTACCATTTTTGTTATGGTGCAGAGTGGTGCAACTACCACTAAAAGAGATGCTATGAACTTCCATAGGAAATGTGTTGCCCCCAAAAATCTCATAACTTAAGTTACATTAGTATGAAATAGACACTTTATGATGGAATCTATAATTGTAGGATCTATATTGAGATCCCTTATACTATTCACATGCACCAAATAAACCAATGACTACTAAGAAAACTCACATTTCTTGAAGTTAGACAACAACTAGTTCTTTTTTAGCATATTTAACACTTGCATGAAATGTGAAATCTGCTCCTTATAGGTAGATCTATAAACCAATACATCATCCAAATACAGTATAACAAATGAATCTTAATATGGTTTCAATACATCATTCATCAATATCATAAAATGTCGTTGGTGAATTACATAAACCAAATGGAATGACAAACCATTCATACAATCCTTGCCTTGTCTTGAAGGTAGTATTGCAGGTGTCTTCTTCATTGGCACATACCTAGTGGTATCCTTATTTGAGATCCATCTTGGTGAAGTACATGACATGTTGTAACTTTTCGAACAACTCATTGATCCTCGGTAGAGGGTATTGATTCTTGATTGTAATATTATTCAAATCTTGATAATCGATACACATTTTCCAAGTCTCATCATTCTTGGGTACAATAATGACAGGTGACCCACAAGGTGAGGTGGTTGGTAAAATTATTGCCTACTCCAACAACTGTTGCAATTGTTTTTTCACTTCATATTCTTCCATAATAGTCTATCTATACAACCCAATATTTAGTTATGGGGATTTAGGAAACAACTGTATCTCATGCTCCACTTCCCTCTTAGGTGGTATCCCTTTAGGATCCTAGAAAACTCCTTTATATGCCTATAGAAACTCCTCCAACTATTGTGTTTTCTTTTAAGTACATTCCTCCAAGGATTCCTTTACTATTTTCGATTCATCACTTGGTTAATTATTTCGTAAGAAAAGAAAATCATACTTCTTACTTGAACTAATCAACTTTTTTTGCTTGGTTGGAACTTACTAGTGAGATATTCAATTTACCTTCGTGTACGTTGATGATGAAGGAATTCCCATCCTTGATCATGAGGAACTTGTTTTTTTCTTTTCATGAATATTTCATCCCCCATATACATGTAGGGGCTTCAAAACACTACACCTCACACGTCAAGGGGTATTACATCTAAATCTACTTCATCAATAAAATATACAGTTACAACAAATATTATCTTACACTATTTCATGACCTTGATTTATGCATCCTTTTTCACCCAACCCAATGGGTATGGGCTTGTATGATCATGAGGCTCCAACCCAATCTTTCTGACTAGATCAACTGCTATGATATTGGTTTATGAACCAAAATTGAATAGAACATATACCTTGTTCTTCTTGATCTAGATCATGATACGAAAGAGTTTTGTCATGTCCTTCTCTTCCTTATGATGAAGGATACTAATATTAATATCCTTCTTCACTGAAGTGTAGAAAATATTCTAATCCACATCTAATACTATCTCTAGCTAATTTCTTGAATCTGTGTCTAAAAGGTTCTTCTTCTTGTCATCCTTCTTGTGGTTCTTAGGGTTTAGCTCTGGATGTAATTTCCAACAATTTTCTTTAGTGTGACCATGCATATTGCAATGGTTATTGTGGTTAGTTGGATCCTTTCAATTATATATAGTGGCTATAATATTATTTTATTTCCATTTCCACACTTCTTTCCCTCTTTGGAAGTATCTTGGTGCTCTTTCTATTTTGAACCAATTGGTCATCCTTTTTGTGGCCTATAATTTCTAGATATTGTGCTTGCACACAAGTCTCATCTAATGTCCTAGGCTTGAAGAGCATCACTTTATTTAACAAATGATTTTGTATAACCCCCAAATACTTGAGTAGTACATCAAGTGTTGCATCCAGGCCCTAGGGAACTATCTTCTTGAATTTAGTGGTGTACTCTTGCACACTCTACCCCTGCCTTTTCTTGAAGTAATTCCTACGGATCCATTGGTCCTATACATACGCAATAAGATAGAACTGGTACTTAATGATGGTTTTGAAATCATCCCACTTAGTTATTGGTAAATCAACCTCGAACCTAAGTGTTTATGTGTGACTTCCCCACTACATTAATGTATGACCCTCTAATTTCAATCTAGCAAATGAAATCTTCTTCTTTTCTTTTATATGGTCGACATTGAAATAGACTTGTAATGTTTCAACCAATGATTCAACTTTAATGCATTGATATCACCTTGGTATGGCTTGATATCCTCTTTCACTTCCATTTTAAATAAAGAATGTGAAGGGGTAATGGCATTGGAACTTAGTTTCTCTTTCTCGGGCTATTTCCTTGACTTTGTTTCTAGGTGTTCCTTATCTCTTGATTTCCCCTATGATATGATCTTTGTGTTAGAGCCTCTAACCTTCCTGAATGGTCAGATCTTGTTTCCTAGAGCCTCTATAAGGAGAGTCATATTACGAGAGTTATCAGTGGATTTCTCTTCTATCCCCTCAAATCTCTCTTATGGTGGATCATGAGGGTTGTTGTGAACAAACTTGTTTGGCATGGCTAGGGTTATGCGACATTCTTCTTAAGACAATTCCTAGATATTGTAACTTTCCAAAAATACCCCAATGAAAAATTCTTTGATACCAATATGATTAGTAAACTTCTATGTATATTCCTCTAGAACAAATTGTCACAACAAATCTTATAATATTATGAAATATTAGACTATGCAAACTAATTTTCCTTAGATAATTAAGTAACATATTTTCTTGAATTTATGAAATATATGAAATAGTAAAATGAAATAAATGAGAAAGAGAACACACCATCCACACAAAAATGAACACAAGGTATATCTTGGGAAACCCAATACAAGAGAAAACCTAGTTGGAAGGTGAGGCCTATGATATCCTCTCTTTTTTTCAGTTATGGAAATGCAAATACAAAGAAAGAGGCACTCATGGTGGAGTTGCCTTTGACACCATGACATGTATGGCTACTAAATAATACTTTCCTCCTCTATTATGCTCTGAAAACACCACCCTATATTCTCTACTCAACTATGGAACAATTACAATGCTAAAGAATGGAACCCTTTCTCCTCCTATTGGTTCGGTATTTAACATAACCTGGTACTTTTCTAGGGTTAGGATTTATGCCTCCTCAACCGTCAATTAGTGATAAGTTTTGGACCTTATAGAATCACCTTAGTGACTTCGTGTTGTGTTTCTACTAGCCCCTTCTCATTAGCCTTAATGTTTCATCATATCTCTACTAGTTCACACATCAAAAAAATCCTATTCTTGTATTCAACCATTGCTATAACTTGAAAAAAAGAAAGAAAAATGCTTTTAATACAAATAATCTCAATGAAACATTAGTTTTATTTCTATTAATTGATAACATGATTGATATACACCAATAAATATATCGACATACATTTTTTTTTTTAAATTGTAAACTTTGATATGCTTCAATATAGTTAATTATAAAGTTTTTAATACTTATTTTTCATAAACAAATATTGAAATAATAATGAATACAATAAGATATAGACAATAATAATAAGATATAGACAATAATAATTTTAAACAATTATGGATAACATTATAAATAAGTTTGTTACAACAATACAAAGAAGCATAGAATAGTAATAGCAACAATCTTTCATTAGTAGAATTATAGATTTTCGAGGATACAAGATTTCATAAATTTAAATAGATAGTAATTAAAAAACGATGATTGTTTTTCTCTATTGGCATGGTGTTATCCATAATTTTTCTTGACACCAGAAATACCATCAAATGCGGTTAAATTGAAATAATAAGGAAGCACATAAAGTGTAATGATACTAATACAAAACAATAGTTAAATGACCTGATTGTATAATAAGTGCAACAATTATAAATATTGGATTGTAATCGTTGTTCTTATTTCTCCCTAATTGTATCATATGAACTTTGGCGCATCTTTCCACACCTTTAAAATGTAAATATTGGTGATATTCTTAAACTATCTATTGATTTAAATCTTGAAATGATTTTGAATGTTATATTATATCTCCCTTTAGCACCAATATCAATTATCACTTTTCTAATGTCAAACCTTGTGATTTTTGTATGGTGAGAGTCCAAGCTATACACACTGGGATTTGTTTAAAATTTCCTCTAACAATAGGTGTTATCGGTACAGTATTTGGGATTTTCATGTCGCATGGTGCACCAATGTAATTATAAAAAAATAGTGGTGTGCATTGGGATTTGATGCAGTTTTGATCCATGACAATATAAAATGTTTTGAATAGTTCCAAGTTCTTCATTTACTAACCCTATTAAGTAATGCATCTATTAAGTAATGCATCATTTTCAAGTGAATTTTCAACAATGCATCATGTAATAACAATATTAAGTGAATGTTCAACAATGCATCATGTAATAGCAATATTAAGTGAATGTTCAACAATGCATCATGTACTAACAATATTATTAAGAATGCACCTATTCTATATATTAACACATGTATTTGATGGAAATAAATGAATTTTTGACCTGAAGATAGTAAATTCAACAAAATCCATAGGTGCATCTATTCGTGACATAATAACTTGTTAATAATCTACATTTTCATCCATATTTCTAATGTTTGTGAGTAGTATAAAAATATATATATATATTTCTTTGAATATGCCCCTTTCTAATGAAAAAGTGTGTCTAAAGTGACAATTGTTTTGAAATCTTTCCACAAAACCTTACCATTTATGTTACCTACAAACGATGATTTATCTTTCACAAGATATAATTGACCAAGGTCCCTAACAAGAACGAATGGAATTCCATCGAATGGAACATATTTATTTTGTGGAAATAATTCACACAAAGATGAAATGATCTATATGTTGTGGGAAATCTCCCCCTGCAAACATGTTGAGTTCTACTTAGCTAGGTTTTCTTCAACTAAGATAGTTTAAAATATATGGTACCTAACATTCCTAAAGTACATCCATTCATACATTAAATGAGAGAGAATAAGAGAAGAAGAGAGAAGTACTTGTTTATGTCGGTTTTCCTCTCTACTCCTTGCTTCTCTGAAGTTAGATTCAAGCCAGCTCCAAATGTAGTCTACCTACAAAAGAATAATATTACCCTCCTCTTCTACCAGTTGCAACAACTTAGGTAAATACTATCCTCATCAGGTTACACTCATTCAAGCATGAATTAAAACAACTATGGAAATGAGGAAATAGGCCAAGTTAATATATACATAAGAAACAATGGACCTTACAATGGGATCCAATATTCCTCCATGCTTCTTCTTTCCATCCCCTTATGTACAATGCAACAATACTCCTAAAGTTTTAGATAAAAACTTTGATACCTTTCATATGAACTCCCTTCAACCTTGAGAGTCTTAGTTTATATAAGAGATTGGGAGGTTTAACCATCATAGGGAATCAAGGGAATGGTTGAGGATTAGGTGCATAAGGTTGATATTATTCCTCCTTAGGTTATTATTGAATGAAAAAAGTAGAATATCTAGAGCTCATGAGTCACCCCAAACCATAAAAACTCAAATATCCTCAGAATTTGTCCCACAGAAAAAGGAGGAAATGGTTAAAATTGTTCTAACAGGAGGGACGCTCCCCAAGAGTGGCAGACAGGGAATCCTGGATTCTCCCAAATGGTCTGCCAAGGGGTGTCCATCAGGGGAGGACACTCCCTAAGGATGAGAAGGGGGGCTTCCTTCTTCCAACTAAGCCAAAAATTGAAGGAAAAAGTCATGTTTCAACCTCCAAAATGGGTTTTTATTCTCTCTAATGGCTAGGGATGATGACAAAGTGTTGTTCCAATGTGTCGAATTTATGAAACAAAAATGCGACACCTAGGAAAGTGGCATTTTGGAATTATGACACTCAGCAACACAAATGTACATAAGTGTGACACTTAATGAAAAAGTGACATAAATGCAACACTTAGTATGACACTGGGTAGTGTGCAAATTTTACGTATAACCTTGTATGAATAACCTTTTTCCTTTGAAGATCATTTCGCCAATCAAAATATATTTAACATGTTTCATTTCCTCCTTGAACACCCCAATTTCTTGACCTTGTAAAGTTTTAAATTCTTTAACACAAATTTTGAGTGTTGAGTGAATTTTTCTAGCTCAGATATTGAAAGAAATTATTCTAGTATGTGTTATTTTTTTTGTGATTAGCAAAATTGAAAAATAGTTAGGCTCATACTTGAGTGGCACATGGTCAATTTATCCTACTGCAACCATTATAACCTCCAGGTGTGCCCACGATGCCCCATACACGACACATAAGGTAAGTTGGGGTTTCAAACCGGTGAATTCACATAACATAGTTCCTTAACAATACACTCCATCCTTGACTGTCTTACACCCCGGGGGAATTCTAGTATGTGTTATTAATAACAATGATATCTTCCCATTAATTTTATTTTAGATAAATTATTGTGAAATACAATGTATAAGGTATCAATTTCAAGTTCCTACAATTTCATGAACAATCATTTATAGTGTTTCATTTTTTTCTTGATTGAATTGTTGAATAGTAAATTCAAAATCAAGTTGTTTCTTTTTAGATAATGAATATGAATAAGTAAATGTAGAATTATAATGAATTGTAATGGATATAAGAATAAATTCACTTCAAATGAAATTAGTTGGATCTTTTATATTTGGATATAAACATGTAGCTATCGAAATTATTGTCATTGATGGCAAAAGATTAATGGTGTCATTATTGTAATATTATGTCACTACAATACACACGACATTTGCAAGATTGATTTATATATATAGGTCTACAATTATATGAAAAAATGGGTGCATGTGAAAAAGTGAAAAATGAAATGGTGGTTTCAAACCCATTGGTTTGGGGTATTTTTCCCATGGTATGGGGTATTTTCCCATGGTGTTTGGGGTATTTTCCCATGTTATTGGGAATTAATTATTTAATTAAGGGACATGTCCCTTCATGAAGGGTTATGGAAAAGTATAAAAATATAAAGCATTGAGAGAAAGTGAGTGTGTTAAAAAATGGATTAGCAAAGATTGAATTACGAAATCAGTTTCAAGTCATCTTGGCATTTTTGTGCTGACATTAAGTGATTTAAGAATTCACTTGTTCTATAGATTAACTATTGTATTTGATGGAAACAAATGAATTTTTTACTTGAAAGTAGTACATTCAACAAAATCCATAGGTGCAACTATTAGTGACATAAGAACTTGCTAATCATCTACATTTGCATCCACATTTCTAATGTTTGTGAGTAGAATAAAGAAATTAGATATCTTTTGAACTCTTTCCACAAAACCTTACCAGCTATGTTACCTACATATAATGGTTTATCTTTCAAAATGTATAATTGACCAAGGTCCCTAACAAGAATTAATGATCTTCCATCGAATGGAACATATTTACTTTATGGAAATAATTCACACAAACATAAAATGATATGTATGAATAACGTTTATCCTTTGAAGCTCATTTCATAAAAAAATATGACATTAACATGTTTCATTTCCTTCTTTAACACCCCAAGTGATTGACCTTGTAAAGTTTTAAAGTCTTTAATAGGAATTTTGAATGCTGAGTGAATTTTTCTAGCTCGCATATTGAAAGAAACTATTCTAGTATGTGTTATTTTTTTTTTGACTAGAGAAATGGACAACTAGTCGGGCTCATACTTGTGCAGCTCATGGTCAAGTTATCCTACTTCTACCACTATAACCTCCAGGTGTGTACACAATTCCCCATACATGACAAACAAGGTATGTTGGGATTTCGAACCGGTGAATTCACATAGCAGAGTGCCTTAACAGTACACTCCATCCTTGACCACCCTACTCCCCGAGAGCATTCTAGTATGTGATAGTAATAACAATGGTTACTTCCGATTAATTGGATTTTAGATAAATACTTGTTAAATACAATGTATAAGGTATCAATTTCCATTTCCTACAATTCCTTGAACAATCATTTACAGTGTTTCATTTTTTCTTGATTGAATTGTTGAATAATAAAATTCAAAATCATTTTTTTTTCTTTTTAGATAATGAATATGCAGAAGTAGATGTAGCATGGGAATGAACTATAATGGATCTAAGCAGAAATATACTTCAAATGAAATTAGTTGGGTCTTTTATATTTGGATATAAACATGTAGATGTCGGAATTATTGTCATTGATGTCAAAGGATTAATGGTGTAGTTATTGTCATATTTCATCACAAAAATACACACAATATTTCCAAAATTGATTTATATATATATCTATAAGTATAATAAAAAAGGGGTGCATGTAAAAAATTAAAAAGTGAAATGGTGGTTTCGAGCCAATTGGTTTGGGGTATTTTCCCATGTTAATGGGAATTAATTATTTCAGTAAGGGACATGTCCCTTCATGAAGGGTTATGAAAAAGTATAAAAATAGAAAATATTGAGAGAAAGTGAGTGTGTGAAAAAATGGATTAGAAAAGATTGAATTACGAAATCAGTTTCAGGTCATCTTGACATTTTCGTGATAACATTAAGTGACTTAATATTGAACCTATTAATATATATTAACTAATGTATTTTATGGAAATAAATGATTTTTTGACTTGAAAGTAGTACATTCAACAAAATACATAGGTGAATATATTCATGACATAAGAACTTGCTAATCATCTACATTTGTATCCACATTTCTAATGTTTGTGAGTAGTACAAAAAA
>SNQJ01S0182995.1:0-10787 GCA_010110895.2 Picea sitchensis | reverse complement strand
TTACTCTTTCTGTCATGCAATTTCTTTTATGCTATGTATGAATGATTTCTTGTTGAATGTCTGAAATCTGAGAGGAAAGGGTAATGGAATGAGTTTCAATTGTTTCTTTATCTGAGCAAGAGTTCCTGCAAGGAGTGCAGTTGAAGTGTCCGCAAGGAGTGCGTTGACAAAAGGTTCAGAAATTTGTCTCTGAAAGCTTAGGAGAGGAAGATTTTGTTCTCATTTCCATAGAAGTGAAATCAGGCATAGGAGCTGTGCAAGGAGTGCGCATGCCGAGTAAAGTCTCAGAGTTTCGAATTTGAGTGAAGAATTGAAGGACTGTTGTTGTAGGTGTGCGCAGAGTCAAAGGACTTCAACACTTAGGAAGTGCTTACAAGTCTGTCGCAAGGAGTGTGTGCAAGGGTTTTTCAAAAAAGACGCAAAGTCATGGAATGTTCAAAAGGATTCGAAGCCTTCGAAGTGGCCGAAGGAAATCGTAGCAATGTCGGACCCCAGGAGGACGAGCTCTAATGGGAAGAGATGGACGGTCGAAATTCTCGGTGGAGAACACGCAAAGTCCCGTGAGTCGTCAGATCTCACAGATAAGCAGGGGAGTTACGGCGAAAGAGTCGAAAGGTTCTAAGCTCAGGAGGAGTAGGACTGTAGATCCAAGCCATAAGGGATGTTGNTTACACGTGGATGCTTGTATCGGGCTTTCGTGGGTGGAATTCTCGTAAACCTTGCAACGAGAATCGCGATATCCCAAACCGCGAAATCCCTAAGGCCAAGAGAACGGCATGGGACCACAGGAGTCAGCGAGGCGGACAGGTGGCATACTACTTCGGAGTTTTGTGGAGTGAAGTTCCGAAAATACTGCAATTGGATTCGCGATATTGTAAAGTCCGAAGTCCCGATGAAGTGAAGTGGCGTTGAAAGGTCAAAGCTAGCGAGTGTATCGGAGTTTTGGCAAATCAAGTTTTGGGAATCGTGGGAGCAAGTTACTCGACACCGCGACCACCGAAATTGCGATAAGGAAAATCTTGAAAAGGAAAGAGGAAATCTCAGCATTGATTGTTTCGGGTTTCGGGGATTCAAGAGACCAACGCTTGACCACTGGATTCGCAAAGTTGCGAAGTCCGATCTCCCAAGAGAAAAGAGGGGATCCCGTGAGAGTTTTTTGTGGGTGCATATTTCCCGATAGGGAAATAGAAGAGAGTTTAGAGTTCTTCGGGCCAATGGTAAAGGAAAGATCCTATGTTAACATGGACCTTCCGACCTGCGGGTTGTGGAGGGAGCATGCGTTGACGTTCATCACAAGATAAGTAACTATATATGTATGTTAACCTATAGGATTATATAATTAGGGAGCTTTACCTCTCTTAGTTATTTTAGCATTTTCATTGGCTAACAGACCCATAAAACCCGTCAGGGTAGGTTATTCCAAATGACTTGGGTTAACTAGACAGCCCCAGACTGGATCTTCCCTTCTCTTTGATGGTGTGTCACAAACACCCATAAACAAATGGCACTAGAAGGAGGGTTGAGGTAAATTTAATGAGTAAATTTTTTACCCCTCATCTTGTCATAATTCCAGATTTATAAATTCTTCCTCTGTGTCATCTTGAAATACACTAGAAGGCAAGCCAGACTGACAAGTTGGTCTTTCAAGAGTATGTGTTTCAAATGTATTTAATTTCCCATGGCTCCCCAAATCACCGTGTTGGAACATGCTTTCCTGGTTTCATTGCCTGATATTCCCAACAAGATAGTATCTCACATTTCCAAACTCACCTTTCATGGTGGGGGGATGTATCTACAAAAAACCATGTTAACAAGTTTTGGTGTAAATGTATCAAGCATGATATTTCTGATTTAAAGGTTTTATGCAAATTGTTCGCTTTTTCTTTCACTGGTCGGATTAAAAATTGGTTTGAGTCTTTTCCAGCATATCACATTATTGATTGGTTTCAATTTGTAGATGAATTTTTATATGCTTTTGAAATCTATGATTACAATCGATTATGTAAATAATTTCAGGCTCTACTAATAAATGACGATTCATCTCCAGAAGTATTTTTAACAAGCATCCATCATGTTCTCTGTAAATTGCATCTTGATGACATGTCATTTGTAATAAATCTCCTCTATGATGTTTGTGCCCATTTCATCCAACCATTTTCAATCGCGAATGATGAATCAATTACAAATCCTATCACTCAATTGTGAAAATAATTTTGTTTGGAGGATAAGAGGGATCCATCCAAAATTATTGAACAAGCAAAGGAGGTAGAATATATTGAAAAGGTTCTTACTGACAATCAAACTGGTTTTTCCTCTGAATCATTGTATATTCAGTCCTCGACTATCGTGGAAGAATATTTGATGTTGGGTCAAGGTGAATGTCCATATTCTTCTAACTCTTGATCTAATCAGTACTTAAATTCAGTTATTGTAGAACACTTAGGTGATTAAAATGTTCTTAAGAATTCTAACATTCCAATGAAACTGATTAGAGATAGAAGTCTGCAATTTGAAGAAGAAACCTTAAACCTCCATCCACAAATCATACCTTATCCACATGAAATATTAGATGTTAGTCATGAAAGTTTTGAATTGTCTATCATACATGAGGCAAATTTAGATGATCATATTATGTTGAAGGATTTATCACCAAAACAAAGTGGAAGTTTTAAGGAAAATGAAGAGGAATGTCTTGAGAATACCATTGTTAAATATCATAACTCAAGAGAATACTTTCATGTGCTCATTTTTTATTCGTTTTACTCTTTATATCTCGATCTCTTCTTAGATTTTGGTGGACAGGATACTTTACCCACGATGTCTTACTCTTTACATCACAATCAGATCTTTTCGATATGCCAAGATTTGGTGAAATTAATTTCGAATATAACATATATGAAGTCGGATTTTCCGCTCTTTCACTTTCATCACTCGCATGGAAAAAAATACATGTGGAAAGATGATTTTACACGATTTATTATTGAAAAATACAATGCACTCATACTTATGGAGATCAAATATTCTACATTGCATATTCATTCTTTGGTTAGTTTGAATTTTAATGATTATGCTTCACGTTTTGAAACAATCCATATCATCAAAGGAAGTGTTCAAACCAATAATCTAATTGATGTCATGAATCCTCTTATGATGTGTTCCCCATTGACAGATCTAGTTAGTCGAATTCATAGTTTGCATCCTAATTTTTATGAGAGGATCTTACAATGGCTTGAGGATTCATATCTAAACAATCTTCATAATAAAGATAAAGTTGTGCTTGCTTTTTTTCTACCAAAATATCTAGGAGTTAAGCATGACATGATTTTTTTAGGTCCTCCATGTGAAGAAATTGATGAAAACTTGGATAATTGTCAGAAGGATGGGGCACTTCGTCCTTAGCTGATGGTTATGTCAGGTCCCCATAATATTGACAATTTTTCCAAACTTACTTACATTCTTCCATGCCATTATGACCCATATCACGACAATATTGCAGAATGGTTGGAGGATTCATACATCAAGAAGTTTCAAAAGAATGGTAAGGTCGTGCTTGCTTTGTTTTTAATTGAATATATAGGAGGTAAGCATGACATATTTATTTTGTATCTACAAATACTACATTCTTTTATTTTGATTTTTGACTTTCTATGCCTTGCAGGATTGAATATGCTCTTGTGGCTGCACTGGAAATACACTTTTATTAGCATTTTGATCTATGTAGAAGTTAGAGTAGTAGGAATAAAGTCCTTTTCATTTTGTCTTCCCTTTTCACTTTTTTCCTTTGAATAATGCAGTTATGAACGCACGTGGGTATGCAAAGAGAACTATCATCTGAACGTTGTTAGGGAAGTCTTCTTTCAATTCCTTTTTTTTTCCTCTTCGTAGTTGTCTTGATTAAATGTTTCTTTTTCAAAACTTGGCAGCATCATGCAATGATTTCAGATATTATGAAGCATTAATAAATATATTAGGGATTTGATATTAGTTTTACCATAACAAACATAACTTGCCATTGTACGTAATTGCAACCATCTTGGTTAAGGATTTTTTTGTTTCCTTGTAGTTTATGTGACTTTTAATAATAAGCTTGGTCAAAATGATGTATCATGCATCAATATCTTAAGAAAATAAATTTCCAATACACAAAACTTTGAACATTGTAGTTCTTCCATTTGATCCTCATTCTCTATGAGAGGTTGTCCTAGTTTTATTTTTGGTTAAATTATTTTTTAAAGTGTGCTTTTCCTATTTCAATTTTGTTTGCTTTGATGTACTTCTGATTTTGAATCCCATTAATAAAATATGATTCGGTTTGTTGTGTGTGTTTTTTTTTTCTTTGATTGCTTTGATTGAATTTTATTCTTGTTTGTCTTTTTGAATTAATATGTTTATGATCAAAGAGAGATTGTCGAAGGAAGAATTCATTTCAAAACTTGTGTTTTTAAAAGCAATTTGAAATAGTTCAAACAATTTCTGATGTTAAGGTTAAACTCAAATAATTGATTTGTAAGTCAGTTGAGTACTATGAAATCCTAAACTGTCTTTGTCAGAGTATTACCCCTAAAATGTGTTGAAATATTTAGGAATTAAGATTATCTTTAAACTTTTTACACCATCCCTTTTCTTAAAAGATCACTTTTAAGCGCTTCCCCATTCTCTATATGATTTCTTAATTGAAATCTAAAATATATAAACCATGATAAAAATTCCAATATTGAAAGAAATTAAATAGTGATCAGTAATATACATGTCCTATACTTAATCTCTAGTATCACCCCGCCCTCTTTGTCATTTACAAAATATCTAAATTATATCATTATAAATGACATAAAAGGGTTGAAAACACTTAAGTGTGGGAAATGTGTGTAAACTCATCAGGGTACTGAACAAGCCTGTTGGTAGCGAATAAATACATGCATGATACTAAGGCAACTTCGTCGAGGTACTGAACAGGCATGTTGGCAACAACGCAATGTAAGGTTCGAGAGATATCAAGTATGTTCTTATAAGTTAACTTTCTACACGAGTATATATCATGAATAAACAACTATTGAATGCGATTAAAAAACTTGAGTGGGTTAAATTACATCCCTGTCAATGCTATACATATCTGTTGGCAGTAGTGGCTCTATCAATGGTATTGAAGTCATTTTTATAAACATCGTTACCCTTTGATCAAAACACACTTGTAGGCTATAATCCTCTGCAAAATCATTTATTTTTCTTTTTTGATTATAATCGTGGTACTCTTTTATAAATTTGAGCTAATCTTAATATTGTGTGATCTGAAAGGGAATTTGCTTCAAATGAGCTTAAAAAACAATATACAAGTCTTGTTCTTTTTCCCTGAGATGAAAGTTTGACAATTCAGATAACTACTTCTCCTAGTGAGTTGCCATTTGTTGGCTTCCCAACTAGCATTTTTTTTTCATTTCCCTTTGAAACACAAAATCACTTCTTAAACTTGTTGTTCAACATATCTATTTTCATTAGATTGATTAGGTCTCTTTTGTGAAGGTGTGATTTTTGAATTTGGATTTTAATATTACGGGAACATGATTGTATGATTTGTTGATTGCTTTCGCTTTTCAATTTCATGACTGAAAAGAATGAAATTGAGACCTTTATCTTGTGCAAGCATTCAACCAAAATATCGTAATCTTTTCCCTTTGTATTAGTTTGTAACTTTTGTTTTTCCACTTCAATTAGTCTATATCTAGATGGAACACTTGTTGTTAATTAAAGGACCATGAATTATATTGTTAGAATAAGTATGATACTCCTCCTAAGAACTTAGCTCGATCTTAAAAAGGGTATGGTTTTTTCATTTAAAAGAATCCATCGGTTAATGTATGCATTGAAACCTTGTTTAATATGTTTAAAAAATGATTTGGAGACAAACATAATTCTTTTGGAACCTGATGATGGACTTATAATTTTGAGAAATATATGGAATGCAGTTTATGCTTTAGCCTTAGTCCTTTTGTAGATTCTACAATGTGATAATTGACCTTCATATATTTTTTGGGCATGAAAAACTTATCTGTTATGACTTAGCTTTAAGCATTCTAACATTCCAATCAAAATGATTAGAGATATAAATCTGCAATTTGAAGAAGAAGCCTTAAACCTTCATCCACAAATCGTACCTTATCCACATGAATTATTAGATGTTTTTCATGAAAGTTTTGAATTGTCTATCATACACGAGGAAAATTTAGATGATCATATTATGTTGAAGGATTTATCACCAAAAGAAAGTGGAAGTTTTAAGGAAAATGAAGAGGAATGTCTTGAGAATACCATTGTTAAATATCATAACTCAAGAGCATATTTTCATGTGCTCATTTTTTATTCCTTTTACTCTTTATATCTCGATCTCTTCTTAGATTCTCGTGGACATGATACTTTACCCACGATATCTTACTATTTTCCATCACAATCAGATCTTTTCAATATGCCAACATTTGGTGAAATTAATTTCAAACATAACATTTATGAAGTCGGATTTGATGCTCTTTCACTTTCATCACTCGCATGGAAAAAATACATGTTGCAAGATGATTTTACATGATTTATTTTTAAAAAATACAATGCACACATTATTATGGAGATCAAATATTCTACATTGCATATTCATTCTAAGGTTAGTTTGAATTTTAATGATTATGCTTCGCATTTTGAAACGGTCCATCTCATCAAAGGAAGTGTTCAAACCAATAATCTAATTGATGTGATCAATCCTCTTATGATGTGCTCCCCATTGACATATCTAGTTTTTCGAAGTTATAGTTTGAATCCTAATTTTTATGACAGGATCTTAGAATGGCTTCAGGATTCATATCTAAAAAATCTTCATAATAAAGATAAATTTGTGCTTGCTTTGTTTCTACCTAAATATCTAGGAGGTAAGCATGACATGATTTTTTTAGGTTCTCCATGTGAAGAAATTGATGAACACTTGGAGATTTGTTAGGAGGATGGGGCACTTCGGCCTTGGCTGATGGTTATGTCAGGTCCCCATACTATTGACAATTTTTCCAAACTTACTTACATTCTTCCATGCCATTATGACCCATATCACAACAAGATTGCAGAATGGTTGCAGGATTCATACATCAAGAAGTTTCAAAAGCATGGTAAGGTCGTGATTGCTTTGTTTTTAACTGAATATATAGGAGGTAAGCATGGCATATTTCTTTTTTATCTGAAAATAATACATTCTTTTATTCTTCTTTGCGACTTTTTATGCCTTGCAGGATTGAAGATGCTCTTGTGGTTGCACTACAAATACGATTTTACTTAGCAATTTTATCTATGTAGAAGTTAGAGTAGGTGTAGGAATAGAGTCCTTTTGTGTTTTTCTTGCCTTTTCACTTTTTCCCTTGAATAATGCAGTTATGAAGGCACATGGGTAAGCAAAGAGAACTATCGTCTGAATGTTGTCAGGGAAGTCTTCTTTCAATTCCTTTATTTTTCCTCTTTGGTATTGTCTTGATTAAATGTTTCTTTTTCAAAACTTGGCAGCATCATGCAATGATTTTAGATATTATGAATCATTAATAATTATATTAGGGATTTGATCTTATTTTTACCCTAACAAACATAGCTTACCACTATACGTAATTGCAACCATCCTGGTTAAGGATTTTTATGTTTCCTTGTAGTTTCTGTGAATTTTAATAATAAGCTTGGTCAAAATGATGTATCATGCATCACTATCTTAAGAAAAGAAATTGCCTATACACAAAACTCTGAACTTTGTAGTTCTTCCTTTTGATCCTCATTCTCTATGAGAGGTTGGCCTGGTTTTGTTTTTGGTTAAATTATTTTTTAAAGTGTGCTTTTGCTATTTCGATTTTGTTTGTTTTGATGTACTTTTGATTTTCAATCCCACTAATAAAATATGATTCGGTTTGTTGTGTGGTTTTTTTAATTTTCTTTGATTGCGTTGATTGAATTTTCTTTTTGTTTGTCTTTTTGAATCAATATATTTCTGATCAAAGAGAGATTGTCGAAGGAAGCATTCATTTCAAGAATTATTTTTTTAAAAGCTATTTGAAATAGTTCAAACAATTTATGATGTTAAGGTTCAACTCATATAATTGATTTGTAAGTCAGTTGAGTACTATGAAATCATAAACGGTCTTTATCAGAGTATTACCCCTAAAATGTGTCGAAATCTTTGGGAATCATGATTATCTTTAGAATTTTTACACCATCCCTGTGCTTAAAAGATCACTTTTAAGCGCTTCCCCATTCTCTAGATGATTTCTTAATTGAAATATAAAATATATAAACCATGATAAAACTTCCTGTAATGAAAGAAAATAAATGGTGATCAGTAATATATCTGTCCTATAATTAGTCTCTAGTATCACCCCGCCCTCTTTGTCATTTACAAAATCTCTAAATTATATCATTATAAATGACGTAAGAGGGTTGAAAACACTTAAGTGTGGGAAATATGTGTAAACCCACTAGGGTACTGAACATACCTACTGGTAGAGGGTAAATATATGCATGATACCAAGGCAACTTCGCGAGGGTACTGAATAGGCCTGCTGGCAGCGAAGCACTATCGGGTTCGAGAGATATCAAGTATGTGCTTATAATTTAAATTTCTACGAGAGTATATATCATGAATAGACAACTACTAGATGGGATTAAACTACTTGAGTGGGTTAAATTACATCCCTGTTGAGGCTATAAATATCTACTGGCAGCAATGGCTCTACCAACAGTATTGAAGTCATTTTTATAAACATCGTTACCCTTTGATCAAAACACACTTGCAGGATATAATCCTCTGTAAAAGAATTTCTTTTTATTTTATTATTATAATCGTGGTACTCTTTTATAAATTTGAGCTAATCTTAATATTATGTGATCTGAAAGGGAATTTGTTTCAAACCAGCTTAAAAACCATGTACAAGTCTTGTTCTTTTTCCCTGAGATGAAATTTTGATAGTTCAGAGATAACTGCTTCGCCTAGTGAGTCACCATTTGTTGGGTTCCCAACTAGAATTTTGTTTTCATTGCCCTTTGAAACACAAAATCACTTCTTAAACTTGTTGTCCAACATATCTATTTGCATCATATTGACTAGGTCCCTCTTCTAAAGGTGTGATTGTTGAATTTGGATTTTATTATTACGAGAACATGATCGTATGATTTGTTGATTGCTTTCTCTTTTCAATTTCATGACTGAAAAGAATGAAATTGAGACCTTTGTCTTGTGCAAACATTCAACCGAAATCTCGTAATCTTTTCCCTTTGTATTAATTTGTAACTTTTGTTTTCTCGCTTCAATTAGTCTATGTCTAGATGGAAGAATTGTTGTTAATTAAAGGACCATGAATTATATTGTTAGAATAAGTATGGACATCCTCCTAAGAACTTAGCTCGATCTTAAAAAGGGTATGGGTTTTTTGTTTAAAAGAATCCATGGGTTAATATATGCATTGAAACCTTGTTTAATATGTTTAAAAAATGATTTGGAGACAAAGGGAATTCTTTTGGGACCTGATGATGGAATTATATTTTTGAGAAATATATGGAATGCAGTTTACGTTTTGGCTTTAGTCCTTCTGTAGACTATACAATGTGATCATTGGCCTTCATATATTTTATGGGCATGAAAAACTTATCTGTTATGAATTATCTTTAGCCTATTCAACATTTATGTTTTCATGTTGTGATTATATTTCACGTGGTCCATTATTTATTGGTTATTATAATCTTTGTGACTAATCATCTATCTATACATTTTGAGTTTACATCGAATGTTAGATTTTGATAATACCATTTGTCGTAGATTGAAGTTAATTTCATCTTCATCTTTTGAATAATTTAAAGTAACATGAGAAAAGCTCATTTGTCTTTACGTTTATCATAGATTTCTTCGAAATACAAAAATTCCTTGAGTTTTTTAAGGAAATATCATTATTTGTTTCTTGCCATAGATTTATGCTTGGCAATAGGTTAAGTGGAGCATACATTACTCAAAAAGACGAATATAGCTTAGTGCCTTTTCTTTACAGTTGATCAACATCAGGTTAGTTAGCTTTCTTTTTATTTGTTTTATTTACTTTACGAATGAATAACGATTAAATCATTCAAACTTTATTGCTTTGTTCATTACGGTTATATCATTTCCAATCTTATTCATTCATTTGTTGTTATTTTCTACTTATAGTAATAGACCGATTTCCTTAAGTTTTACATCTTATTTAAACTTTGATTCGTTAGTTAAAATTAGCATTTTCACAAGGATTTATCCAAACCTTGTATCTGTACATACCTATTGTATATAATACGACTACAAGATAAGTAATTATATATGTATGTTAACCGATAGAATTATATAGTTATGGAGTTTTACCTCTCTTACTTATTTTAGCATTTTCATTGGATAATAGAGCCATAAAACCCATGATGGTAGGTTATTCCAGACGGATTGGGTTAACTAGACAACCCCAAACCAGATCTTCCCTTCTCGTTGACGATGTGTCACAAATTATCATCAATAGCCCCCCAATATCTCCCTCCCTCCCTCACTCTATCGCCTTATCCCTACCCCCATCTATCTTCCTCTCTCTCTTTTATTTCCCTCTCCCTATCTCTCACTCGTTGTCTCCCCCCTTCTCTCTCTTCCCCCTCTTCCCCTCACTTCTTTTCCCCCTTCTTCCCATCTCTCTCTACCCCATCATTCCCCCCTTTTCTCTCTACTCCATCCACCCCCCTTCTCTCTCTACACCACTCTCTCTCTCTCTCAATCCTCCCCC
>SNQJ01S0182994.1:34194-48309 GCA_010110895.2 Picea sitchensis | reverse complement strand
CGAAGTCATGAGAGAATCACAATTGTCCATCTGAGAAGGATAAGTGGTAGCAATCACAGATTTGGTGAAGTGTTGAGAGTCGAGGCTCATGTGGACACACAGCAGAATTGTAAGGTGGGCCCATGAAATAGACAGGCAGACACGCGTTGTTCATTGAAGAGATTCAACACCCTGTTGACTTTTCATGTCTCGGGGGTTTGTAAGATAAGGGAACGGAAGTCCAACCTTTCGACTTACGAAGTGGCGAAAGGCGAGAAGCGCTAGTGGGAAGCCTATTTGGTGGTCATGCACGAAGGGCGCTGACAAGAGAAGGAGTTATACCCATCTCGCGATCTCGGATATCACGGGATTGGATAGGAGGAGTCGAGAGCTTCGACTCATGAACTTGTGAGAGGCAAGTTGTGACAAGTGCCTTTCGAGGTAGGCCTTGGTCATAGCACTGTGGTCACACAAAGAGGGCAGGGCTCGTGCCTAGTGCTGTTCACATAAGGGAGCTTCCCAAAAGGACCTGTGGATCGAGCTAGAAGAGATTCCAGTAAGGGATTGAAGGAGCCACTTCGGCTCATGAATTACAGCGAATGATCCTTAAGACTGGGAGGTCGCGTAGAGACTCTGCCAAGGCAGAGGTGGCATCTGCGTCAGTTGTGGTATACTACTCTATTGGGTATACCACTATTGTTGCTCCTGCTACTTACTCAGTAGAATCTACCTATGCTATTGGTGCTACTACTCATCGCTTTGATGTTGGTGGTTTTGGATCTTATACTGGGAGGTATGATGTAGGAGCATATCTCCACATCAACCAGCCAGCCATCCAGCCATGTCAGCGAGTTGAAATCGTGTGTTGAAGAGAGGCGCAGTCCTCATTTAAAATTTGAATGAATGTAATTAAATTTTTTAGGCTATTGAGCCATGAAGTTGTGCCTTTGCGCAGGTTGTAGGTAGATAGGAATTTAATGTTTTGTAAGGCTGAGATCTAGATCTGATTTGCAGACTAGATAGCCCTTTGAATGCCATTGAATAGGGTAGGTAGATTGGAGGGAAGAGCTCAAAGAGCCCCCTCTGATCAATTTCGATCTCATTTTGTAGTAGTGGGAGTATGCACAAGAGAGAGTGAGTGTGCAAGAAAAGGAGCTAAGACCTTGTTAAAGTTTGAGCTCAGGAACACCTTGTAAAAACAGGCATTTTCCATTTAAAACAAAGAAGCAGTTTTTCCTCCATATTTCCTGTGTTGAATGAATGTCTATGTGTGTTCAAATTATGCTGTGAATGTATGTTGTCATTTTACATTTGCAGGAGTGTGTTTGGTTTCAGGCTTGAGAGGTCTTTGAGGCTACACACCATGAGGGTGTGATAGAACACTGTGGGTTCTGATAGCCGTGCACAGAGGGTGCATTTCTGAATTCTTTGGGTTCAGACAGAGGCGTGCCAGGTGGGCACCGAAGCTGAAATCAACAACTCGGGAGGAAGACCTCAAGGTTACTGAATGCCTTGGAGGAAAGGTTGTGTATGGAGAAACAAAGTTGCAGATAGGATCTCTGAGGAGTTCTGTGAAGCTCTGCCAGGAGTGCAGAGGCTACAGAACTCCTTGAGGTTCAAATTTTTTAAAGCTTAGGAGGAGTGGTGTTTTTGTACACGCAAGCGAGACTCAAGGCGAAGAGCTCATAGGGAAAAGAATTCAAAGTTAAGGCCTTAGACATTTGGAATTCTCCAAGTGTTAGAAAAAAGCACAGAATCTCAGGAGGGTGCACAACAGCCGTCAGATCAGGCTGAGGAGAAGAGATCTAGATCATTGGTTTTCCATGTCCAGGAAGCAGCAGAGAAGCGCACAGGCGAAAGGATCTGAACCGTCATATTTTGAGCGAAGAACTCGACAGTCGTTGGATCTATCGAGTGTTTCCCGAGGTTTAAACCCTCGCAGGAAGAAGTGAAAGTCCCGAAAGGGAAAAAGGATCTAAGCCGTTCATTACGAGCGGACACATGTCGTGAGATCACCCATATTGAGGATTCGGACATCGGAGGGCAGGGAAGGAAGTCTCTTGACTTCGCGAGTAGTGAGGTGGTGAGAAGATCGAGACTGTCTGTTGAAGGAGGACAGGTGGCAGAGATCTAAGGATTTTGCAAACATGGAGGTTCACAAGGTGAGAGTCTAGGATTTGGGCACTCTAAGTTGCGAGTGGCAATGTCGCAAGAGAATCACAGCCGTCCATATGAGAAGGACAAGTGGCAGCAATCACGGAGTCAGTGCAGTGCCGAGAGCCGAGGCTCATGTGGACACATGGAAGAATCGCAAGGTGGGCTCATGAAATAGATAGGCGGACACATGTTGTTCATTGAAGAAAGTCAACACCCCGTTGACTTTTTGTGTCTCGGGGGTTCATAAGATAAGAGAATGAAATTCCAACCTTTCGACTTGCGAAGTGGCGAAAGGTGAGAAGTGCTAATGGGAAGTCTAGCTAGTGGTCATGTGCAGAGGGCGCTAACAAGGGAAGGAGTTATACCCTTCTCGCGATCTCGGATATCGCAAGTTTGGATAGGAGGAGTCAAGAGCTTAGACTCACAAATTTGCAAGAGGCGAGTTGTGACAAGCGCCTTTCAAGGTAGGCCTTGGTCATAGCACCGTGGTCGCAGGAAGAGGGCGGGGCTCATGCCTAGTGTTGTTCACATAGGGGAGATTCCCGAAAGGACCTGTGGATCGAGCTAGAATAGATTCCAGCAAGGGAATGAAGGAGCTACTTCAGCTCATGAATTAGAGCGAATGATCCTTAAGACCGGGAGGTTGTGCAGAGACTTTTCTGAGGAAAAGGTGGCATCTGCGTCATGGTCGATTCAAAAGACCCTTGTTGGTCTAGCTGTCATCTTAGTGGTGGCAGAGGTGGCTCCAATGTAACCAGTGATAGGCCCAGAAGCCTTCGTGACCGACAGAGCTCGTGATCCTCCACTATGTGAGAATATCAAAGACACCCTAGGGATTTCTATTCGTTCAAAAAACAACACACATTAAAAAAGTCCCTCCAAGATAAAACAAGCAAACACTAAACTAGTTGGAAGAATAGTTACAACAACCAACACTAGAGCAACTTATCGGTGCAAGTGAAAATCAAACACGGAAGCACCCTCCAGGTATACTCTGCAAAGCGTGGCCCGATGTCTATCCTAGGTACCGTAGTATACCCCCACAGTCACCTGTGTATGTCTCTAAAAAGATAGGCAACTAGGTTGCCAGTGCGCGAACAATCATCAGGAAGGTATAGTCGAAAGTTGGGTAGACCACAATGAGCAGAGTATCAATCCCGAAACCTATCAAGGGTATCGAAGGAAAGTGATATGGAATACAACTAAGGACCTCAAATAGATTCAAGACCCATGAATCTCCATGGAAAATGCAATCGACAGAATCCCAAGACAAGCCCTCTATATGTGTTCTCCACTACGATTGGTCTAGCTTTGGAGGGGTTATATCCACTACCTTTTCGCACGCAACCTTGAGTTTATCCCCTGTGTTAGAGGGGGGTCCCAGATAACTTTCATGATATTGGACTTTGACACTCCCTAACTCAGACTCTAATGTTTGATTTAATGGCCTTGAAGATTTTCCTCTCCAACCTAATTTAAGGCCCTAACCCTAAACTAGTCGGTTGACCCTAAAAACATAAAAAGTCTAATGAATTTTAGATTTAGCGTTAATTTTTATGGCTTGGATTAATTCAAGGGTTACGAAAGTGAAACTAGTGATGTTTGAAAGATGAAAGAAAAATAAACAGAAAGATGGAAACAAAATACAGTCACTTAACTCAAATCTTAAACAACTTTTCAAACTTAAAAATTTTCTAAGATCTTTGAACAACAAACTCAAAGCAGGATTTCACTTGACTACAAGCTACTTATGATCTAAGTAAACCATCAAGAAATTATGAAAGAAAATAATTTTCCCTGGTTACTAATGCAAAACAACACTATTTAACCAAACAAAGAAACACAAGATTTTTTTTTTTTTATTTGAATGCTCGCAAAGAAAAAAGGAAAAATATCAACAAGTAAAAACCAAGAAAACTTCTGGCCTAAGCGCAGATCGCAAAGAGTCACTTTAAAAATCACACACAAGCAAATTAAAATTGGACTCTCACACTTGTCTAAAAACCCTATAAAAGAAAATTTTGAGTAAAACTTCTTAATGAGAAAGAAAGATATTGCTTTGATCAAACATAAGTTACTGACCGCTATGACAGAGACCCAAAAACCTGAGAGGTATAACTCTTGTCAAAGGAAAGCATGATTGCCTCAACTTCAACAAATATTTTCTCCACAAGCACACTGCTGACAGTTCAACAGCAAGCATGTGCATGTGAGCTGTGTAAATTCAGAGCATGTGTACACACGTGCTGGCCTTATATAGGCCACATGTATTTATGAAACTCTGAGACAAATGAAAGGCCAAGCAATCCAGCCCAGGTAGAGACTACTGGTACTGAGAACCAAGATCTCTTGAAGACTCAGACACTTACTTTAACAGAAAAAAGAAAACAATTCAAGGAAAAATTCATAGAAAAAATCAATCTGAGGTGAAACCTAAGCTATAGACTACAAACAACAAAGACTAGAAAGAGTTCCAGAAAACCCCTGAGAAGGACTATTTATAACAGGGGAGAGGTTGATTGCCTCTCTAAAATAATTTTTTTAGAATCATACACACGACTGACACTTCCTCAGCTAGCGTGTACATGCAGGCTATGAGAAGGTAGGGTGCGGGTACACATGTGCAGACCTTATACAGGCTGCGTGTACCTCTGTGGGTCTCGAAAAAGAAAACAAAATGCAGTCAAGCAAAGAAATAGAGATAAATGGTATGGAAGACAAGAATCTCTGTTAGCTCAGACTTTTGCAGAAACTTTAAAAACAAGGAATGAAACCAGTTTTTAAAAATACCCAAAAAATATTCCCAGAAACCCTAGAGATCCCCAGTATGGTCACCAATTATTTTGTGGGTGGGAAATCCCTCCTATGGACTAGCACTAAGGGTTTTATCATGCATGCAGAAATGACCTAAAGATTCTTACTTTTTACCATCATCCCATGCCTAGACCCCCATTACTCATATGTAAATACAAGGCTCAAGAGATTAAGTTGATGTACCTTATTCTTTGTGTTTGATGTCGATCCATTTTCGTGCTTGGTCATTATTTGACTACAACACTCCTCCCAATGCTGACCTGCATTCACTAAAGACAAATAAATAACTCCACATGCATTTGATCTATGAACTAATGGGTTAGAGATTTAATCAATCATATAGTCAATATTCCAATAATGACAATCTCATATGGCAGGACGGGAAAATAAATTATTTTATTAACTTCACAATTATACCTTACAATGATAAAGTCAGCTACTACTCCTTGATCCTGGTCCTGGGTTCTTCTTCCACTGTCCTCCAACTACTTTTCTCTATACTTCTCTTTACACAAGGACGGCTAAAGGTTGGGACAAAGGGAATGTTCAAACGGGTATAGTTTCTTTACTATGATTCTCCTCTTCCAAATGGAACCCCTAACCCTTCTTTTATAGGCTAGAAGAAGCTAGGTATTTGGTCGAATGTCTTGCCATGCATGGTCAAAAGGTTTAGTTAACTTATCCAAAGCTGTGTGTTCTATCAACAACTTTCCTTTTTTCATACTTTTGTAGGTACACATGGGTTGTCTTGGGTCAGCTAGCGTGTACACACATGCAGTAATGTAGCAGGGCACGTGGGCCTTTATAAAAGGGGTTTTTAAGAAGAGTTGTTTAGCAGTGTTTTGGAAAAGAAGGAATCTGAGATGGCTTGATGCCAGGTAAGCATATCTGGTGCAAATTAGGGTTATAACAATGAGAAGATGGATGAACTCGATGGAGATAATAAAGATTTGCAAGAGAGAGTGAGCAAGTTGAAAACACGGTTAAAGGGAAAAACACTATTACAGGGGGGAAAACATGTGATATGGGATGTTATTACTGTAGAGGTTGCTAAATTCAGGGTATAAATGGAAAAGACAGCGTGGCTACTACATCTCGGAGCAGGTGTACTGTTGTTAATAAAGTATTAGCCAAGAAGCCCTGAGAATGGGCCCAAAATTATATTGACTTACTAAATTCTATACCCACTATTGATCTTCAAACTATTAGTGTAAAGGACAGAACTACATTGAGCATTTGGGATAGGAGGATCATCGCCAAGCACAACCTACTCAAATCGGTCCAGAACAAAGCTATGCAAATGGAGCACAGTATACAGGAGTTTAAGGATGTATTTGAACAATTGTTTATCAAAGGCCACCCAACATTTTGGGATGGAAAAGGTTCATTATACAATCAAGAAGACTACAATTCTCTCCTCATTCAGTGTAGAATGGACCATTCTAAATTTGAAGCTATAGAAGAAGGTCTGAAAGGCCCAAGTCTGGTAGAGTATTTGGCTACAGACTTTGAAATTTTGAATAATTTCAAAACAATGAAAGTTGGCCTGCTGACTATGTCCTATGCCATGAGCATTGACTTGGAGATTTTGATTAAAGAAATGATGGATTACGAAATTACCTCTGATTCGCAATGGAAGGAAATTGTGTGGCTGGGTAAGACAAAGTGCAGTATCCCCAGAACCAGTAAGTGATCTCCAGATGTCACCAAATTTGTATATTCGACAGAAGATAAGAGCGAGACATATGGCGTAGAGGAAGCTGAGTAGTCAGAGAAATTTGTCCTCAATTTTGAAATCGTAAACGCTTCAATTTCAGCAAAGATAATTGAATTGTATAAATACTGGGATACTTGAATGAATTAATGTTGTTATAATTCCAAGAGAACCTTTTGGTTGTATCAGAATCTATTTGTAAATTTTTTGAATCTGAATTGAATATAAATGCAAAAGATTTTGAAGTCTCTATGAAAATATTCTAAAGGGTGGTGATATGAGCTTTGTTCCCCTTCATTGTATGTATTTCCTCTGACCTGTCATTTCATTTAGATTTTCTTCTGTTTAAATTGGAGAGTTAAAGGCCCAAAATTCATCTTGTGATGCTCTTGGCTTAAGCAATTTAAACTGTGTGATTGTCTTCTTAACTAATTCAGAATTCATTTCGGTAATTCTTTGATGCAGATATTTGTTTTATTTTTATTCCTACACTCTATTTAAATTTAATAATAACTCATATTCATCACCTCATTTATCCTTTATCCTATGGAGATTTCTATTAGCTGATGCATTGTTTTCATTCACTTTCAGAATTTTGACTTCATATTCCTGAGTGTTCCTCCCCTTCCTTGCCATAAAATTTATTAAAAACCCCCAAAACAAACAAAATCTAGCCACTGATTTCCATAGAAATATCAAGTGACACGAGAGAACCCTCTCTGAGTTGAGCAGGCTAGTGCCTCAGCTCTAAAGTTGGTTGAAACAGTGACCTTTGTCGTTTGTCTATTCAGTCAAACATATTTACAGAGTGTTAACAAAGAGGAGGCTTACCTTGGAAATTTCCATCCTCATCACCACAGAGGAGAAATTGATCAGCACATATCATGCCAAGATGTTCGAGCTTATTGAAACAAGAATGACAATCACAGATGCCACCCTGTGTTATCACTGAAATTTAATCTGCAAATGGTTACAAGAATCTAGCATCTCCAAACACCAATTAGTGCACTTGTAGCTTCAAAAATAAATTTCCAAAAGACACAAACTATACAACTGGTTATAAAATTGACATGTGCAGAAACACTACAAGAAGCGCGCACACATGCGTAAGACAAAAAATCCAAAAGCGCGCACATGTGCTCGATGAGCGACTCTGTACGATAAACGCTGCACACTCCTATGACAACACATTTATGGTTCTTTTCAGCCCCTCACCCACTTCTAGTTCATCTCCCAAGCTGATTTGACCTTCAAATATGAGCTGAATCTGAGTGGGGGGCTGGTCAAATACCTAAGGGTTCCCTAAAGGGCACCTTGTTCACACTAAATACCGGTTGGATAATGCCTCAAAGATTTTCTATAAAAAGAGGCCATGGGTGCACCATGAATTTAAGAATCTCATTGTATTGTTATGATGCCTCTATTCTCCTACAAGGAAACTCTTTTCTTCTTGGAGCATACTAGCATCATCTCATTAAGCTATTCACCTCACCTCTTGAGGGAATAAGCTTGCATTTCTTCACCATTTTCTTTCTAAGTTTTCCATTTGTAAGAAGATATCTCACATAGGGTGTTGTCGCAAGAGTTGACTCTAGGATGTAATAGAGCCAAGCCTTAGCACATTTTAAATGAAATAATAAATTATCACTATGAACTTGACTTGGGTTTCATGCAAGTAAATTTAGAGATAACCACGAACCACTTTTGATTAGAAGCTGCCCCTTCCATCCCGAGAGGGATCTCTCAAATATATGTCACGATAAGATATTCAATAAGATTAATAGTGGGCAGATCTGTGGGTAACAAAACGTTTTGAGGTTTTTAGGGTTGGTGGTTTGGACCGAGAGGTATTCCATTGGGCATGGAGTCAAATGATCAAGAAAATAATAAGAGTGTTTCAGCAATGGAAATCCATGGAACAAAAGCGAGGTAGAAGTTGATTACAGAGAGAAGGATTTATAAAAGTATGGCAACAAAATAGAGAGAAAACATATCAAAATGCAAGGAGCACTTAGAAATGAGTGAATTCCAAGAATAAATCAGTGGAAAGAGATGGTTGGGACAAAGCATCTATCCAAGGATGAATTCTGAACATTCAGATCTCTACAAGAAACAACTTATAACATGTCTTGCATTAGAGCATCTAAAAAATGGATGAATTCCATTACAAACATAGTCACAAATTGAGAATAAAATGGAAATAAAACCAAGTGAAATGATGCCAAAACGAAGCAATACGACATTATCTTCAAAGAACATCACAAGAATCTCTGATATAGATCAAAAATGCCCTGCACTCTTTTATTAAACATGAAAAATAAATGCTACATCCCAGGAGTTCTACTCCTGTCTTTCCTTTCCCCCCTATTTCTTTTACAAATATGCCTCATATTTCTATTGAGTTCTAAATCCCCTCTAATCTAAAATATAACAACAGTTACAACCAATTCTAGAAACTTTTTGCCATAGAAAATGAATGAAACTGTTGAAAACTAGGGCTGCGGTTATGGCTATGTATCTCTCGAATAGTGACAGCTGGGTATAAAATGAAAGAGGCTTTTGTGCATATTTTTACTATGATAAAAAACCTCTTTCAGTTCCCTGAGACCCGGTTTCATTTTCCCCAAATCTGCGTTTAACACACGTGTCAAAACAGGAAAATATGAAATCTGAAAATTAGGGCTCGGAGATGGATTCAATTCTTCCAATATGTGACACCTATAGGAAAATTGAGAGAGGCTAATGATCTCTGATGTTTTTGACAAAAACTATCCAACCGTTTCTCAAAATGATACTCCAGTCACTCAAAATGCTCATTTGAAAATGATAACTCAACACAGTAAAAAATGCCACATTTCAGAAAACGAACCTCATATTTCGGGGGACTTTTGACTACCTTACCAAGCTCAAAATGAAATTCTGAAGACACCACTAGATATCTTAGGATTTATATATGTCGATCGATTATTCGAACATGAAAAATGGCCTCTCCACGACTGAGAAAATTGTGTTTTTCTAAAACAGTTTTGCATATGACCAGAGTCCCGATTTTGGGTTTTTGGGATTCGGGGAAACAAAGCAGTGGTTATTAAAATCTCCATGTCGGCCAAATCTCCGATAGACAAATCCCTGAAATAGATTTTGTCTTTTACATTTCACTCTTTCAGGCCTTTGGGTTTCGGGTATCATGTCCTCAAGAGTTATGACATGCAAGAAATCTCGAATCGCGAAATAGCGATGGGATTAATTAGACAATAATCATTTTCTTTAATCCTTTAATTAATCATGATTATCAATTAACAGTTAACCTTTCATGGATTTAAGTGTCAGGACTTCGATAATACTTGATGCAAGAAATCCCGAATCACAAAATTGCAATGAGATTTATTAACGTTAATCTTTCTTAATCTTTATTTGACCCGGCTTATCCTTTAATACATTAGTGAGTTCAGGGATTGTGGTTGTAGTTATTAAAATATCTACATCAGGCAAATCCTAGACGGAAAAAAACTCAGACTCGTGAGCTTTTCCTCCATGTGGCTTAATGCTCGGTGTATGTGGTCGTTCCACTACCAATGCTTCCATTCATTCTCTTTGTGACTCAACGCTCAAACATATGGTACATTTCTTTGATCCTCACGTGAACCCTGTCTTTGGATTTTTCGTGAGTTGGCTTGTGACTATTATACTGTTGTGGAATTTGGGGTTGATTTTAGTGTTATTTGACTGAAGATGACAGGTAGAGAACATTCAGTGATGTGCATAACAGACAAATGGACGTTTTCTCACATCTACACTTTCGGTAGTTAAACACTATACATTTTTCTCTCCTAAGTGTCCGAAAGCCAAAATATCAATATTTGTTACAATAGAGGCTCCATCTAGGGATGGTGCTTTCCTGCAAAGCACCAAGAACAATAGACCACGTGCCTTCATCCATTGGGCGACTTGAAATCATCCTTATCAAACTCTGAACTCTGTCGCTTTACTTGCACCTTTCCGAAACAAAAAATCGCTTATGCATTCATTGGGCTATGGAGTCGTAATGCTTTAAAACAAAACCATACTGGATTCCAAACTAAACTGGAAAAATACTGAAAACCATTGTTGTACTCTAGTGCTCAAAGTCAAGCTTATTTTTATACATCACCTACTCTAATCGATATCACTTCTTTGTTCAAGTATAGGAAAACTTCCAAATCAACCAAGCGAGTATCTGACTAATAAACTTAATTATACTTCCATCTTTGAGAAAAAGGATGACAAGAGCAGCTACAAATTTCAAAACATGCCCTGGGAGTAGGTACTTACAGTTTTGAAATTCAAACTTCAAGAAATAAAAAATAAAAAATTTAGTCCCCCATTTTGACTCCATATAAACTGCTACTGGATCATAAAAGTCACATAGAAATACCTCATTTTGTTGTTGTTCGAACTGAATGAAATGTTGTTTCTTGTTGCCTTTACTAATCTGAATGTTAAATGTGGACTTCTCAATATTTGCAGGGGAAACATGCATGATCAACTACTAATCTGAACCTGTCTTCTCTCTTTCATCATATCCCTGTAATCTGAATTCATCACTATGATATGCTGACCTATCACAACTGACAATTTTTAAGAGAGAAGAAGAGATATGTTCTTCATTTCCTACATTACTGTCTTGATAATGATCAAATGAAAACCGAGTTTGAAAATATGCATCATGAAACAATTTATGATCACCCTCTCCAACAATGATACCTTTAGAAGATGTATCAAAGTTAAAAGGATCTTCATTGGACTCTTGAGAAACAGATTCATATCTATTTTCAACCATAGCATTCATACTTTTTTTATCATCTCTTAGTTGATAAATATGATTTGATGAAATTTCATTAGACAACAAATCTTTAAAATCCTCTTCATCATCACAATATTTATTGAATACTGGAAAATCAGAATAAAATCATGAAGGTTTTTGCATTGAAAAATCAACAATCTGATCTTGAATCAGATTTCAAAAAATATCACTATCTTTTTCATCATCAACAACCTTTACATCAAAATCTAAATCATTCTCGAAAACCAAACATTTTTCAGGATGGTTAAACATGACAACCACCTCTTTTTCATGAAACAAAACAGAGTCTACAAGACATTCAAGATTGTGTGGATGCTCTAGATTTGTGTAAGCAGGGGTTGCAACATGACTATTCAGGAGCAGATCTATCTCTTCTTCTATTAAAGGAGGAGGTGGTCTATGCAATTTCTATATCAAGCAACTATTGTTTTCTTTCTCTTCTATAGGTTGACCATGAGGTTGAATATCTTCTTCTTGAATTTGATCACAAGAGCTATCATATCCTACTTTTTTAGCATCCAATTCTTCTTCATACTGATTATCTTCATCGAGTTGAGAAATTTCTGATATTCCTTCCTCCTCTTCAAGAAGATGTGTTTGATCTATTTGTCTTATGTATTTTATATTACAGTAATCTTCAAAAAGTATTTCAGCTGAATAGATTCTTTTACAATGTTGATGAAAATGTTGGACACACCTACCACACTTAGAGGGGGGGTGAATGAGTGTGGGGCTCTTTTTCCCAAAACTTCCCTCTTGCACTAAAACTCATCAATTAGCATTCAACATTTTATTCATTACCCATTGCTGTCATTTTTAACCAGTTAGATGTGAGCACATATCAGCAACATATATCAACAATATATCATCAACAAGTCATCAACACAATGAACACAAAGAACACAAGATGAATGTACAATTTTATTTTTATTACGGACTACAATCCTTGGGGTTTATTAGCAACAACTGAATAGAGTACAACTCTACAAGAGCACCAACTCTATATGCAAGAATCAACTTACATTCTCAGCACCAACTGAGATGAGGCAACAATCCTCAATAGATATCAATCTGTCAATAGGTACGCGACCTGTCAGTAGTGCAGCCCGCGTGGCCCTGGCTCACTACAGCCCACGTGTGAACATGGCCAATGTATAATGCAACAAGCGTATGCTTATAAGAAACTAGGGTTTTGCTTTTCTTCACATGCTTAGATCCTCTGCAACCTGCAATCACTTTCTCTTCTGTCTTCCACTGTCCAAACTGACCCACAACTAGTCACAACACATTCAATCTCTCCAATAGCTTGCTCATGCTCCACAACAAATCAATATGAATGCTATCTCAGTCATGTATAAATAACTAGCATACCATAGCAATCATGTCACTACTGAATCACAAGAGTGTTGCTCACTCCATCAACCAAGTCAACCAAACTGAGCCACATCATAGAAGCCATACCAAGAATTCCCTAAGAATTTATAACACATCAAACAATAATATCAATCAAGACAATAATGTAACCATACCAGTGTCTCAGTGATAGATCTGAGGCCATAGAATGCAGATCTGGAACCTGCCTCATCATCCAGGAGCTTGGCACCAGCTCAAACAAAAATCTCCATGATTTTATCCACTCCACGCTCCCTGTACACAGTCATCCCACGTGTACACTCACCCTATACACAGCCAACCCACATGTACACGCACCCTATACACAGACAACCTGCATGGGCATTAGAAAATAGGGTTTTTTGTGAATCCAAGACTTTTGCCTTCAAGATCTCCGACATTGACGAAACTTTGATCCATCCATGAGATCCTCCTATTGCTCTCTTATTCAGAATAGATCTTCAATCATGCTCAAGAGATCCACACCAATAGGATGCTCTCACAAGAATCTCTCCATCAATACTCCAAAAGATATTACCAAGAAGCTCTTCGTTGATCCATAAAAGGATTCTCACCAAATGTACATTTTACAAGAGATCCTAGCTTCTTATTTATACTTTCATCTTCTAGGTTACTTAACCCATTTTTAGGTTACTTAACCCATTTTTAGGTCACTTAACCTATTTTCCTTATTTTAGGGTTAACCACTTTCCATGAATAGAAATTTCTCCAATGCTTTATCATTTAAATATCCCTTCTTGATTTTGTCACTTCATTTTATCATTTAAATAATCTCTCTTGATTTTGTCATTTTACTTTATCATTTAAACAAGGATTTCTTATTTTCAAGCACTTTGAATTCTTTGACCTTTTGGGGCTTCAAGCCATCATATAGGGGTCCTTCAACTTTGTAGCACCATAACTCTCAAACCGTGAGGCGTTATGTGACATTTCACATACCACTGGAAATGACATGTCAAGCACTATCCATCTAGGATAGTTTCACCAACAACTTCATTGATCTTCATCTCATTATTCCACATACAAGCATGGGTCCTCCAACCATTCTCCTAGGATAAATCAATCCGTAAAGTGTCTTCCCATGAGGGCTTTCACCATAAGGGGACCACTTTGGAGTTCATCCATTTGTGCACCTTATCAACCATGATAAGACAATAATGATTCATCTTTGCATCAATTCACCACTGCATCATAT
>SNQJ01S0182994.1:4775-19056 GCA_010110895.2 Picea sitchensis | reverse complement strand
TCATTTCTCCTCAACCATGAGGATCCATGTGATGTGCCACATACCACTAGAAACAACATGATGTATACTATCCATTCATGGGTGTTGTATATGCATGCACATTTTCCTTCATGTCCAAATACCTTTATCAATCTTGCAGTCCAAAACCCATGACTAGGGTTGACATCAATGACAACAATCAATCTTCCAACATCTCAGACAACACAAGGAGAAACATCATTGCTCTTTGTTGTCGTTGATCTCCATAACATTTGAATTCAACACAATTTCATGTTACGGTGGGTCTTACTATGTGACTATTGCAATTATTTTATACTAGCCGAAGACATTTGAATTCATTAGGCCATCAATGCCTACGAGTCATCGACACTTCTTACAGTCGTCCTTGCCTCTTTTTCAAAGTATGTTCACCATATGAATCATCATCTTCCATTATCAAACAGCCCCAGAGGGCGCTGCAGTTATCTACACTAGCATACAACTTTAGTTACTGTCTTACATATTTGAGTTACATGACACAAGCATGAGGCATGCCCGCCTCGTTTGTATACAAATTTTATTTTCCCACACCTAGAGAAAGGTTTGGGTCCCACAGTTTCCCCTCTCCTTCCAATGGATCACTCTTATAATTCATATCAACACTCTTTCTTACAATGGTACTCTCAGTACAAGAAACATTGATGTATTTTGACTATATGTATGCTCCTAACCTCACACATCAGGGGGCATCTATTATCACTGAAATTTCTTCTGCAAATGGTTACAAGAATCCAGAATCTCCAAACACCTATTATTTCACCTATAGCTTCAAAAATACATTTCCAAAAGACACAAACTATACAACTGGTTATAAAATTTACATGTGCAGAAACACTATAGGAAGCGTGTGCACATGTGTAGGACAAAAAATCCAAAAGAGTGCACATGCACCCGATGCACAATTGTGTATGATAAAAGCCGTGCACTCCTGTGAATGGTACATTTATGGTTCTTGTCTTCCCCTCACCCACTTCTGGTTCAGCTCCCAAGCCGATTTGACCCTCAAATTCGAGATGAATCTGAGTGGGGGGTTGGTTAAATACCTAAGGGCCCCTTGTTCACACTAAAGACCAGTTGGATAATACCTCAAAGATTTGCTATAAAAAGAGGCCATGGGTGAACTATGAATTCAAGAATCTCATTGTATTGTTATGTTGCCTCTATTCTCCTACAAGGAACCTCCTTCCTTTTTGGAGCATACTAGCATCATCTCATTAAGTTATTCACCTCACCTCTTGAGGGAATAAGATTGGATTTCTTCACCATTTTCTTCCTAAGTTTTCCATTTGTAAGAAGAGATCTCACATAGGGGATTCAAGATCCCTCCCTTGGAGGAAGAGGGGAACCACAAGTCCTCCTTTCTCTTTGGTGTTTTCCCACTAATACAATCTATCCATTGGTGGCATGAATATTGGTCAATTGTTTGATTAATTTTGGTTCTAATTTCCTTATCCATTTTAGTTTTGTTTCTTTAGTTTTTATTCGCTTAGTTTTTTGTTTATTTCATGTAATTGAGTCATTTGATTCATACACTAACTTCTGTCTTGTTTAGCAGACTCAACTGGACTTGCAAGCGCCCTTCTTTTTCTCATTGGAGTGATGAAAAGGACACAACACCCTAGATAGAGAAACAAAATATGAAGAGGAGATGGCCGTTGCACTAAAGGAGTTGGAGCATCTGCACCATTTGGTGAAATAATATGAAGACTCCACACAGGCCACAATATTCTTGAGAAGCAAATTCCAATATGCCTACAGAAAATTCACGAGTGAGTGACACCTTTTCATTGCAGGGATAGCTAAATTTTAGGAAGACACCCTTATGGCACTAGAAATGTAAAAATACATGGAAATATAGTATGAGAAGGCCCACCAAGTAGTGGAAATAATTGATTAAATCAACGTGGTTGAAAAGGGTCGAGATGCCGAAGAGCATGGTATTTCGGGTGCTAGGCACAACAACATCGACCCTATAAGGAAGTCGGTCGAATACTGGGTGAATATGGACCAAGAACCTCAGCGGGATATCCAAGAGAAATGGGTTGATTGCAAAAGGAGTTGGACCAAGATCAATCGAGTGATGAGAGACACCGGTCTCCCAGAATTCGGCACACCCGAGGAATTTGTCGACTTGCATGACATAGTCAAACTACATGTAGAACAAGACTCATCGTGGACTGCAGAGATAGAAAATGTGGTGACCATGGAGCCAGGTCAAGTACAACAGTTCATCGAGCACCGGATCAAGGCTCAGACAATGTTACAATAGTTAAGTGTTAAAGTATTCAAGTATCAGGCATAGGCAGTGGAGATAAAGGAGATCCTTTCGGCCCCAATGGATCAACACAGCTTCCCATATGACAACACATGCAAGGAACTCTTCGTCAAATGGTCAGAGTATAGGAAGATTCATCCACTCAAGTGAAACCATTTGATGACTCTTAGAAGAATGAGAGATGAAAGCGCCATGTGGCGATGTTTTTGTTTTACTTAGCTTGCAGTTTTGATAGTTATTTTTAGTTAATAATTTGTTATAAATAAGAGGATTGGCCTGTTAGAAGAGGTCGATGGTTTTTGCAAAGACCTTGATTTTTGTAATTGTAAAGAACTATTTTGGAACTACCTTAATTGAGAATTCTTGTTTAGGTCAAGAGACAAGTTTCTGTTTTTTTCATCAAAGGTGTGTGTGATTGGATCATAAGGAGGAATTACTTCTGACTTTATCTCATGAATGGATGTTGTAATGAGTAAGAGTTTTTTAATCTATTTATAATCTAGTTGATTCAATATTTTTTTAGTTCTTATCTCTAATGATGGAAATCAAATCGTGGTTTTAATGTGTGATTAGTGATTAGAGCTAAGGAAACTAATTTTCTGGCCATCACTTTATTGCATGTATGTTTTCTTTCGATAATTGTATCTCAGTAAATAATTGAAATACTAGCAAGTTGATGTATTAGTAATAAGCTTGTTGTAGGTGTGAAAATCTTTGTCTGCATTCTTGACCATGAGGGTTATCCTGAGCTCAACCTTCTTCAATAGTTAATATTTTCCCCTTTTCCTTTATCCAGTTGGTTTATACCAACACCAATATTTTATCAGACCCATCTATAAGAGAGAAAAAAAAAATGTTCAAACTGAAGGAGGCGTTTTCATGAGAGGATATCCTGTAAATCACTATGTAAAGCCCATTGATTAATTGGTCGGATCACAAGATCTAGAGAACCATTCCACTAGAAAACACTACAGAGTCCAATTGGGCCTCGGTGGCGGGTTTGGTTCCTATTGTTGAGTTAAACGGATTTAGGACCCCTCAACATGACCTTGACCTTAATTAAGATCTTTCTACACTGCCACTCTTGGATATGATCAGATATTTGGTCATCCTTGGTTTGCTCAAAGTTTTCCAGCAATTTGGTGTTGGCATTGTATCTCACAGGTAACTGGAAATGGTTCAAGAATACCATTTCCAAGTCATTGAAGTAATATTACCTCGAGCCATTGAGCTCAATATACCACTTTGCAGCACCCCCTATAAGAGTGCATTGAAAAAGGTGCAACTATAAATACTTGTCCTTCAACAAGTTTGATGACCACCATAAATGAAAATTCATCACATGATCACCTGGATCTTCGCTAGGATTACCCTCAAATTTTAGAATATCTGAAGGTAACGTATTCAGGAAGGGGGGCCAATGTGGATCATGAAAAATTGGTTCGTTCAGTAATATTGACAAGTCTAGCATATCTAGTGTTGCCATAGATGATAGTTTTGAATGTGAACTATTTATAGGAAAAGAGGGCCCTGGAGTTTGACTAGCACCGGGTTGCCATAAAATGTTGGATTGCTAGCTAATGTTTTGGTAGAGACCATGGAGTTGACCAACATAGGGAAACTGTGTCTATTGGGGTGTGATTAACTGACTCTCGAAATTGGACGACATAGCCTGTGAAAGGATTGCAACCTGCATTGTATTCCAGGGACCTTGGAAGGGAATGCCCCCAACCGATTCGACAGGCATGGGTACAGAGCCTTGGTCGGGGTTCCATTGAGTATGGAAGGGGTTGCCCCCGACCGACATCCATTGCAAGGGGACTAATCCTTGCCAAGGATTCCAAAGACCTTGTGTGGAGAAAACTCTAGTCGTCACTCCCTATGAAGGAATCATACCTTGCACTAGATTCTGTTGACCAAAGATGGGTTTTCCCCCAGTCGGGACAACAGTCGAAGAAAAAACATTGTTCCCCAACACACCGAATAAAGAGAACAACATAGATCCCACCGATGTTGTATAAGATGAAGGTCCTAGACTTCCTCCACCAAAAAATATATAATTAGTGTTCGACCCAATTGGATGCTAAAAAGCACCACCGAGAGAAGTGGACGAAGGAGGTATATGACCCCCACCATAAGGGATAACATTAAAAGGGACATTAGTGCTCATGGTTGACCCTTTAATGGGAGTGTTTGAGTTCCTTGCCCCCAGACCCATGTTCTTTAAGGTAGAATAAGTAAGAACCAAGTTTGTATCAAAGTCGAGCATCCCATATGAGAAGGGGGGGCCTGTTGCACTCTGAGTAAATGAAACACTGTCCGAAGTCGATAAAGGTATCAAACCGCTGCCCGAAGTTGAGGGAGTCGAGACCACTATGGTCCTAACTGGAGAAGGTTGGAGAAGAGGTAGGATGCCCCCTGCAGTAGTAGTCGTAACTGGAGTATGAGGACTCCTTAATGAAGTAGCAACATTCACTTCCATTGCCGCTCATAGGACTAGCTAGCGCTCAAAATATGTCACCTTAGGAGCGACAATATGAATCAAGATCAACATCAACAAGTCGGTAATTGGAGGGTTGGTTGGCCTAAAACCTTCCATTTCAAGGTTAGAGATTGTGGATTCCTCTGGAGATAGAAAGTCTCCTCGCAGAATAGGCTCAAGCATAGTTTACTACGTCCAGGTCACTTCAAACGACCCTTCTTGATCAAGTCTTCGCCTCAACGATGGTGGAGGTGACTCCAACGTAATTGATGATAGGCCTTGAAGCCTTCACGACTGATGGATCTTTTGATATTCCACTTTGTGAAATGATCAAACGACATAATAAGGCTTGACTAGCATAGAACACAAAGCACACACTAAAAGTTTCCTAAAGATAAATCAAGAAGTCGACTATCTAGTGGGAAGGATGGTTACATCAATCGACACTAGAGAAACTAACCAGTTCAAGTGAAACTCAAGCATGGAAGCACCCTCCAGGTATACTCTGTGAAGCACTATCTAACATCTACCCTAGGTACTGTGGTATACCCCCGCAGTCACCTATGTAAGTCTGTAAAATATGGGCAACTATGTTTCCATCTCCCAGTCAGTTACCGAGCGGGTACAGTCGACAGTCAGGCAGATCATAATGATAAGGATAACAAGTATGAATCCCCTCAAGGGTATCAAAAGAAAATGGTCCAGAAGAAAATTGAGGATCTCGAACGGATTCGAGGTCCACGAAGCTCTGTAGTAAAATGTGATCGGTATTGTTCCTAAGAAGGACCCTCGATATACAATCCCCACTACATTTAGTCCAACTTTGGAGGGGTTATATACTCTGTATTTACTAACACGACCTCATGTTTATCCCCTATATTAGAGGGGGGTTCCAACTAACTCTTACAACACTGGACTTAAATCACTCGCTAACTCAGACTCCAATGTTTGTTTTAAAGTGGCCTTGAAGATTTTCCTCTTCACACCTAATTCAAGGCCCTAAAACCCTAAACTAGTTTGTGAACCCTACAAAAAAAAGAGTCTAATGTATTTTAGATTAGGCATTATTTTTAAGGCTTGATTTACACAAAAGGTATAGTAGTGAAACTGATGGTGTTATAAAGAGATGAATAAGGAAGATAACTTTAAAGCACTTGAAAGAAAAATTACTTTGAAATTAAAAGAAAATCTTGTAACCAACTCTTTGTAAATTGAACTTTTCTAACTAATATTTCAAGATCTTGTAAATGAAGAAATCCTAAAACTTGCTTTCGTTTGACTACAAACTACTTATATTTCAGGAAATTGAAAAGAACTTGGAAATAAAGAATCTTTTTCCTTTGGAAAATCACAACCCTGACTACTTTACCAAACTAAATGCAAGAAAATAAATTATCTTATTTTTATTTTTTGAACTTCTTTAATAAGGAAAAACTGAAGTAAATTTTTGTTTTTGTTTTTTCAAAGTAAGAAAATAGGATCAAAGAGAAAACTGAAACAAGACTGATAAAGACTTGACATATTGCTCAAAACCTTTTAGGGAAAACACAATAATACTAAAGAAACAAGTAAACTAGAACTTATACCCAAGCTATGGCCACAGACAAAGACTCTGGCTGATTCAAGAAAGTCCCGAGAAGTCTGAACTTCTATCAGGAAAGAGGCAAACTCCCTCTTTATTAAAAATACTTTCATGAAACAAAGACATGGGTTGTTGCATCAACACCCTACATATGTACGCAGGATGTTTATTGCGTAGAGAACATTTGTACGTGGGCTGACCCTTAACAGGGTGCGTACACCTCTGAGTCTTTTCAAAAATAAAAAGACAAGGCAAACTTACAGAGAAGGGAAAGATGGTATACACCTTGCAGGTGATCAGAACCCCTTGACAAACTCATTAAACTTGAATGAAACTAGAAAGGAAAACAAAAAACCAATTAATAACCCAAAAAACTCCCAAAAAACCATAGAGAGGTCCCTGGTATGGTCGACAGTTCTACTAGCAGGAAAATCCCCCCTTTAACTATACTAGGGTTTAAGATATAGATAGAGAGAATGATCATCTAAAATTCAATATAGTTTCTACTCTACCCAAAACATACCAAAATAAATGAAAAGAAAGGAATAGAAGAGAAGATCAATAACTGTACCTTTTATCCCACATTTGGTGATAATCTCCTTAAGCTCTGTAGTTACAAAGACTGCAAGTCTCCTCCCAAGGCTGATCTGCATCCAAAACTAGGCAAACAAGGACTAAAATTATGCTACTTCTATTCATAAATTAGTGTTATATATCAAATTCTATGTATAAAGAAAAGAAAATACACAAAACATCATCATTTGGGACAGGGAAATGAGATTCTTTTATTCATCAAACAAAGAATGAAACTTACAATCTGTGTTAGCCACCGTTCCATGAACCTGGTCTAGGATCCTCTTTATAATGCTCCAATTGCACCTTCAATAGGCTTCTTCTCTCAATCTTTTGATCACGTCAAGGAAAGGCAAAGGATTGAATAAAAGAATAAGGGTATGAAGAGGAAACGCTGAGGAAGTAACTCACAAAAGATAGGAAATGCTTGGGAAAGGAAGGGAAGTGAAATTGGGTAGAGTTTCACTGTTCTTATGATTTATTTTGAAATGAGACCCAAAAATATCATTTTATATGACAAAAGGATGGTTATTCAGTTGGGGGACAGGCTATAGCAAGTGAATTGGTTGGGAAACCTCCAATAGCCCATGAATTTCACCGAATTCCTCACAACTTTTTAATTTTTGCAACTTTTGCAAGCATATGTGGGTTGTTTAGTGTGGAACAAGCATATGTATGTGGGATTTAGTGGTGTAGGGCACATACATGCTCTAGAAATTGGTTTTTTAAGTAGATCTTCTCAAAAATTATTTGGAAAATTATGCAAGTAAGACGGCCAATGCCATGTATGCATGAGTAGGGAATTTTAGGGCTATAACACCTGGTAATCAATGCAGAGTCACCAGGTCTTGTATTTCTTCTTCACAAGAATGATTGGGCTTCCACAAGGTGATGATATGGGTTGTATGTGCCCCTTTTGGAGTAGTTCTTGGATATGATGCTTAATCTCCTCATTTTCTAATAGAGAGCAGCGATAGAATATCCCATTAGGTCACGGTACACTGGGGGTCAGATCGATGGAATGATTGACCTGATAGTGAAGAGGTACCCAAGTAGGTGAGACGAAGATGTATTTATATTCTTCCATGACCTTCTCCACTTGCTTATGCTGCGTGGAGAGGTCGACCGCGGAGGCCATGGATCTGGCTGTAATATTTTTCTCACTCTGAGAGTGAATCACAAAGAAGAAAAACATCTTGGTCTAAGAGATGGCCTTCTTGCATTTCTTGGCAGAGATCAAATAAATGACACTAGGTGAGATTACCTTGGGTATCCTATACAATTTCCTATCCAAAGTAATAATAACACTGTGAGGCCTAGACTCATATACACCATGATGTTTCCATAAATAAGGTTGGCCCAAAAGAAAATCACAAACTTCAAGGGGAGAAACATCACATAATGCCTCATATTTGAAGGGATTTATGTTGTAGGACATGAAACATTGTTCACTGATGCGAATTTCACTTCCTTCACATATCCATCCAATGGTGTAGGATCGCAGGTGTAGCGTTGTCAGCAGAGAAAACCGTTTGATGACCTCCACTGAGATGAGGTTCTTATGGCTACTGCTATCAATGATGGAGTGCAGAGGGGTTCCTTTCACCCACATCTATGAATGAAATAGGTGCTCTCCTTACTCTATCTCATCAGGTTCACTGAGATGGATCTTGGTGGTAGCAACGATGGCACTGGGTTGTGTGTCAATGATTTGTCTCCCATTTTCTAGTTCTAACTCAGAGTTAGAACCCACATTTGATTCATAGGATTTCAATTTAGCCACCGATTATTGATATGAGAAACAATTAGAAATGTTATACCAGGGGATCTTATGGAAGTCACACCACTTCCTGGTATCTTTCTTCGTCTTTCCATTGTCCTTTGTTTTTGGCTTAGACTAGTTTTCCTAAGGCTGTCCTTATTTTTTGTTCCCTTTTTTCTTTGATTTGGGGCTGCCCTTGCCCTGCTTATGTTGTGAGAGGTTCCCAGACCCAAAATGTCGTGTCTTTTGTTTAAGCTTCTGCTCTATTTTGATAGCATATCGATATGCCATTCCTAAGGAAACGATGTCTAGAAACTCCATTTCTACTTGGATGTATCTAAGCATACCACCGTGGTACTTGAGCACCAGATGTATCTTAGAATATTTGATACCCATATTGGTGCACAAGGTATGGAAGATATTTGTGAACTCTGGCACTGCTTGGTCCCTTTCCTATCACAGTGTGGTCCATTTTGTATATAGGTCATCATAACTTCCAACAKGGTAGTATTTTTCCTTAATAGCATCCCTGGAGGACTCCCAAGTGAGTGAAACTGTAAATAATGAGAGTTCCTTTGTYGCCTTTTTCTCACAGAAATTCTCCCACCAATATTTGACATGGGGGATACCTTTGAGGAGAACAAAAGTAATATTTTATATATTCGAAAAGTTATAGACAAAAAAATAACTTTATAGTAAATTCAACCATCTGTCTAMAACATATGCGTTTATCTAACCTTCAAATATAGGAATATAAAATTTTATTTGTACCTTGGAGGGGAAAAACCTCCATTCAAGGAAGATGCATCTTTTGTTGGTAGCCATCGAAGGATTTGCACAAAATTATCCATCATCTTGTTCCTCTGTTGCACAAGGGATTCCTCAAGAAATAGTTTGAAAGGATCTCCTATTCCATCATCTTTATTTTGTCCCACCATGGAAGGTCTCTTGGGCATCTGATATCTCTTTTCCTCAAGAGAAACAAGATCGATACCCAAATCTTTATACCCTGACCTTGTTGGGGACATGCACTAAGAATGACAAGGAGAAGATCGCTCTGATACCACTGATATGGATTTTATGAGCAGAAAGAAATGAACAATTATTATTATTATTAATATTATTAATATTATGATTAACAGAGATACACAATGAATAACAATAGAGATATAGTAAAATTGGCTTCTATTCAATAAAGAAATATGTTGAAATTGTAAAATGCAAATAAAAAACAAGCTTGCTAGAATGGTGGTGGCTTATGTCTGACAAGAGATGTGACAACTATGCTCATTTGCAAGAATATGAGTACAATGAGGCTCTAAAATCCTTGTTTACAATAAACATGAATTCCAAAATCCTATACATCCAAAAACCTAACCCTAGGAGATGAAGCACAAAAAGTTATGTGGGACCTGTTGGGGTAAGTTGGTACATCATCTTCCCAGGGTCGTAACTTTTGCATACGATCTCTATTTTAGGCACAGGATAACCCATTGGAAAGTTCTATCCGAGGGATACACATTATTCCTTCAAAATTTGACTTCATCTATAGTTTGACTATGGTGAGCCCTAAAAACATTGTTTAGGTCCTCACAATGGCCCTAAAAGTTCAGGACCCGAAAACTAGGAAAAAACTACCAAACTAAAAAATTGCCAAGATGAGCCAGTTGGAATAGGTGGGTGGCCACCAATATCCATATGGATCACATAGTTGGCTATGCCGAGGATTCAATTGTCAGAAATAATGAAGTAAAGGAAAAGCATGAACAATTTTGGTGTATTATATGTAAGACAAAAGGCCATCATAAAGAAGAATGTCCAACAATTGTGAAGTATATGGCTACAGGAGCACCAAATCAGCCTTTGGTATGAGGAGTAGGATATTATGAAATGTGAAATACATGGGGATATCATCCAAATGATTTTACATTATTGTAGAAGTACCAGAGTATGGCCAAGAATTTGTTCTATAATTTTTGCAAGTCTATAGGACACGATAAAAAAGATTGTTGCACATTTGACTTAATGAGAGAGCGCATTTTGGATGCATACAAAATCTACGAATAAAATGTCACAATAGGATGATGGGTTCCATAGTACAATACTCCAAGAGGATTTAACTAGGGTGGATGAGGAGAATTTAGTAAAGTTCGAGGACAAGGTGGATTTGGTCGCAGAGGAAGAGGAATGATCATTTGTTATAATTGCAATCAACCAGGAAATTTAGCGAGAGACTGCACGAATCCTTGCATGACATGAAAGTATTGCAGAGCATTGAACCATGTGAAAAAATACTGTCCTCAACTGATATAAAAATGGAAGGAAAGAGGGAACCATAAACAACATCAGAACCAGAACTAGAACCCATAGATGATAGTAGTTAAGAAGAATCATGATCAACCCAGAGTAGCAGCTATTACGCATGAAAAAAAGAGAACTGGACCAGATGCGATGGAAAAAGGAAAAGGGGGTCAAAAAATGGATAAGGAAAGAAACTGATCCTACACAAATATTTAATCCACAAAAAGAGAAAGAGACATATAAGTAAGACATGAAGGTGAATCTAGGACCATACTGGATAGAATCAATGTCAAAGACACCACTGATATATGATATGACATCAGTATATGATCACACCATTCCAAAAAGGCCAGTAAAAAATGTAAGTACTTTGAAATATTTTCATAAGAGTTGTTTATAATTGATGAAGGACGAAAAAATGTTGAACACATTAAGTGGTATGATCGATCAATACACACAATATATAGAATTACCTATGACATAGAGAGAAGTGAACCAAGTTGTAATATTCTAAATATAAAATAGTATGCAAAACATAAATAATTACATATAAATGGTAGATAAACAATGATATAACAAGAACAACACCACAATAATACTAGAATAATACCAGAATAACACCAGAAATAACACTTTGATTATTGAGAGCAATGTTCACTTTTCTCTTTGAGGGGGAAGCCTCCAGCAAAGAAGATATATATTAAAATAATATCCAAGACAAAACTTCTCATACCCTCTACTCCTATTTATACTAAATATGTTTATCCAAAGAAAAATCTAGAGGAAGATTCTTTTAGAAGCAGAAGCTTCTATTAGGTATTCCTACATCTGACTTATTCTTCCTTATTGCTATGCCTTATTAATATTGACCTTTATTAAATGGAAATATATTATTATACCTATGTGAGGGGTTAGGTCCCTAAAATGTCCTCCCCCTTAGAAATTTTTTTTTCCTCAAGGCTTGATATGAGGAAATTGTTGCAGAATGGTAGTGGGTTCCCAAGTGGCATTTGCTGGAGTTGTATCTTTCCACTGGACTAACACTTCCTTTATGGTGCACTGACACAGACAACGCTCACGTTGGTCCAAAAATTCTTGTGGATGTAGCCAAACAACTCGAGAAGGTTGGTTTGCATTTGGAACTTAGTTCCAATCACCTTCTTTAAGCAAGAAACATGAAAAATAGGATGGAGCTTAAACTTTGGGCACCAGTTTCTGACAATGGTCATCCTTGAGGGAATTTTTATTATAATTTTGTAGTCGAAGAAACACTTGATATAATTTTACAAATTGACGTTCAGATCAACCTTGATCTTCATGTTGCTTCATGTGATTCTGGGCTATGAACAAATTCTCTTTGAGGGTACAAAGAATATCCTCTCGAATTGTAAGCATTTGGTCAACCTCCTGGACCTTCGAGACACTTGACAAGTATGAGAGAACTGAAGGTATCTTTTTTCCATATACTGATTCAAAAGGATTCATGTGGGTAGTTGTATGGTAAGAAGTGTTGTACCACCATTCAACTAGTTGTAACCATTTATCCCACTGATTTTTCCATTTTGATGCAAAACACCTAAAATATGTTTCCAAACACTTATGGACAAATTCAGTTTGACCATCAGTATGGGGATGATAATATGTGCTGAGATGCAATTGGGGACCTTGTATCTTGAACAATTCTTTCCAAAATTGTTGGTGAAAGTTGGGTCACGATAAAAAAAAATAGAATGAGGAATGCCATCAAGCTTGAGGACCTGATCCATGAAGAGTTGAGCCATAGTGGAGCCTGTAAATGGGTGTTGAAGAGAACATAAATGAGCATACCTAGAAATACGATCAAATACCACCATGATGACTAATTTATTTCCTAATTTAGGTAAGCCTACAATAAAATCCATAGAGATATCCCTCCAAATAACAGGTGGAATCGAAAGCGGTTATAGTGTGTCAGGAGATTTGATTGTTTCTCCCTTGTTGCATTGACAAACATCACATTTTTCCACAACATTGTGAACGCCCTGTTTCATACCATCCCAAAAAAAAAGAACATTTGACTCGGTCATAGGTTTTGGTAAACCCTGAGTGCCCAGTGGTGGGTGTAGCATGAAGCTCAGAAAGTACTGTGGATTTTAGTTTTGACTATTTATTTAAATACAAATGACCTTTGTATTCAAGCTCATCATTTTTCCAAGAGTACCCTAGGGAAAATGGAGAATTGGCCTACAATTGTTGTATCAGATGCAAATTTTTGGGATTGTGTATCCATTCCTGGCGAACAACTTGAAGCCAATCTGGTACAATGAAGGAGAGAGAAAAAAGGGACCCTTCATCTTCATATTTTTTGGAAAGTGCATCAACAACCACATTGTCTTTTCCTTTCTTGTAAATGATCTCATAATCATATCCAAAGAGCTTAGTCACCCATTTTTGTTTCTCTAGGGAGGAAAGGCGGTGTTTTAGAAAATTCTTGAGGCTTTGATGATCTATCTTAATTTGGAAGTGTTACCCCAATAGATAAGGGCGCCAAAGATCCACGACATGTAGAATATCCAACATTTCCTTTTGATAGATTGATTTTCCCAAATTTCACTTTGATAGTTGTTTGTTGGTAAAGGCCAAAGGCTGACCATCTTGCATAAGGACTACGCCAATTCCTTTCCTAGAAGAATCACATTCCAGGACAAAGGTCTTTGTGAAATTAGGAAGGGCCATGACTAGAGTGGTGCACATGGCCATATTCAAGGTTTGAAAGGCCTGAGAAGCTGTGGGAGTCCAAGTGAAAGAATTATTTTTAAGGAGAGCAGTGAGAGGTGCCACAATCTTTCCATAATTCTTAACAAACTTGCGATAATAACTTGTTAAACCCAGAAATCCATGCAAGCTTTTGAGAGTCTTTGGGTGAGGCCAATCTTGCATAAATTCAATCTTTTTAGGATCCACCCTAACACTGGCCTTGCCAACAATATGACCCCAGTACTCAACTTCTGAGGCACGAAAAGAACATTTAGATTGTTTGAGGAAAAGTTGGTGTTGAGAGAGTAGATGGAGAACTCGATCCACATGAGTAAGATGGGATGTTCAGGTTTTACTATAGATGAGGATATAATCAAATAAAACTAAGAAAACATTATGGATAAAAGGATAGAAGGCATGATTAATGAGGCTTTGGAAAGTGGAGGGAGCATTACACAAGAGAAAGGGCATGACAAAAAACTCATAGTCGCCCTTATGAGTTCGAAATGTAGTCTTAGGAATGTCTACCTC
>SNQJ01S0182993.1:2898-19056 GCA_010110895.2 Picea sitchensis | reverse complement strand
AAAGAGGGTTGCCTTCTAGGTCAAAAAACCCTAACATAATCTCTACCGTTAGATCTGCGACCTTATAATGAATGGTCCATATTTACAATGAAATTACAATATACTTTTACAAGGCAATTTTTTCTTCAGGGGCTTCACCCCCGAACCCCCACTGGGAGCCCGCTTGCCCCCAGACCACCCAGCTGGGGGGATATCCCCCCCGGACCCCGCAGAGGGGATACCCCCCCTCTACACTCCCCCGCATGGAAGAGTGTACATACTTCTAGGGTGTAAATACTTCATGGGGTATAAACACGGCTGAAAGAAAGGACCTCTGAATCAGGAAGATAATCAGGCTCCACAACCAACACTAACAGATTCAAACGTGTGTGCAGAGGCATGTAGCCCATAGGATTGTACTGATAAGGGATGTTCCCTTAGGGAGGGACACTATATTGAACGTTTGAACCCCAAATGGGATTGGAAGAACCGAGTTGTAACTGGCCCGAACTAGGGAGTATAAAAGAGATAACTTGAGGTTGTTGCCCCCCAGAATATTATGGATTTCCTTGAATAAGAAGATTCCAATACTGGGCTAGTGATCCAAGGATGTTCTGTTTGTATTGTGGATTATATCCTTCGAGTGGGGGTTGTCCTCCGGGTGAGGATGATGCCCCAATTTGGGTTTGACCTCCAAATTGAGTTTTCCCCCCTCGGTTATATTGTCCCCTAATAGGAATCTGATAACCAAAGGTGAATAATGGAGTGGAAATTCCAAAGGTGGTAGAGCCCTGGGTCTGAATCCTCCTACAAAGGGTGGATAAGACCCTCCGGAGAGGAACTGGGATGGTGTTGGAATAAAACCAGAAGCAGCATTATACCCAGGAGGAGTAAAGACTCCAGAAGCTTCGGATGAAACTTGGGTAGGGATGGGGATAGAAGCATTTAAAGAATTATACCCAAGAGGGAGTGACTGGATTTGTATAGACGAAAGCAGTGTACCAATAGGAGGTTGGCTAGCCATTGTATTCCTAGTGGGAATAATCGTAGAGTTTGGGAACATTGTGGAATGGGCCTGCTGAAGGGGGATAGTTGAGCTAGGACCAACTTTTGAACCAGTGAAGAAATAACAAATTGTACTATTAAAGTGATCTAAAGGTATCGTAAATGTGACAGATGTCTTAGGTGGTTTGAAAATGACAGTTATCTCAGCTTTTGCCTCTGAGTCGGGAGGGTTCCGCCTAGAAGTCGAAGTTCGAGATATGTCAGTGGTCCAAAAAGGATCCTTGTTTTCAAGGCCGACAAGGATTCCAGTTGGTATTCTAGAAGTGTCAACAACAAGTTCTATGGACAGGTTTAGTTGGAGAATATGTCTCTCGTATCCAGGAGGTAAGCGGAAAGTGTCCAAAGAATTGGAAACGATTCGAAAAATTTCTAAGGAGTCAGTTCTCTCTGCTTGTGAAGGTATGTGGTCCTGGATCTCACTCTTTTGAGGAAAGTCCTCCAGTGGATTAGGAAGAAAGGGTTGAGAAACTTCTGGATCTTTCGGAGGTAGTCCTTGCATCCTATGCGAACGGCGTGGAGGGTCAATGTTGGTCAAACCAAAAATTTTACGGAAAAAATATATGGCCAACTATGTAAACAAACAAAACTTGCTAGTAGAATCTAGGAATCAAAACCAAGCAAACAAAACCTTCTTGTTTTGAGGTCAATAGTTGGTGATGAAATCCAACGTCGTGAAGTCAAGATAAGAAGGGGCTGGGCTAGGGTGGAAAAGTTACGTTGACGACCTACTTAACGGACTTACACCATGGTGCAAGATCCCACACATAATCGTGGGTATACCCTCCAAGGAGCCCGAGTGATTCTGGCCAACGTTGATTCCAGGTACCGTGAAGACTTGCCCCTCCACATTCACCTCGTGTAATACCCTAAGAAAATAGGCAACTAAGGCTACCAAGAACAACAGTGATGCCTGGGGAGACTGTCGACGGTTTGATCCACGTGCAAGGGTAGGGTATGTAGACCGAAATCAACTCGAGAGGCTTCCACTCATCATTGTGGGTATACCTTCAAGCAACCCCCATAATACGCGCAATCTCTACACCGAGATCAACAAAGCAGGGTGAGTAACACTGCCAATATCAATGTGACCTCAGGTTTGACCCTTGTGTGAGAAGGGCTTCCCAAAAAACAATGTTGCAAATGGAATTTAGCACTCCCTATCACAAGATGCTATTGTGTGTTTTGTGCTTTGGAGAGCGTGTCTCACTACCTATTCCAAATCTCTAGCCTAGCTAATATTGGTGTAAAAGAGCCCTAGAAAAAATTACTAATTAAGTTTTAGATTTTCGCAATATTTGTAAAGGTTGTTGTTACTCAAGAGGGAGACGGGAATGAAACCAATTTTGTGTAAGACCTTGACCCAACAATATGCAAATGGAAATGAATGATGTAAATTTTTGTTCAATGAATTCTATCTACAGTAGGCAGAAGGTGTTTCTGGAATGATGTAAGCTACGAAATATACTTCCTTTTTCTTTAAATGAACACAATTTCAAACAACCAATAAACAATGAAGTTCTTCAATGTTCTCTTCTCTTAAATGAAATAAATTTTCTTATGTATGGTTATTCAAAAGCACGGATAACCTCAAATTCTTCCATTCTAAGACCAGACCAAGGGCGTGATAGAGAAAAGACAAGAAATCCAAGAAAATTTATACCTTCAACAACCACCCAAATCGAACTTTCAATGAAGACAAAAATAAAAAATGACGAGAAAGTATTTCCTCAAATGAAAATGAAGAAACAACCTTTCAATCATCAAGCAATCCAGAATATGTAATCAATCCCAAACTTCAAATCCAATCCAAGATTTTTAATCGAACAAGCACTCATATACAAGCTCAGAGATTATACCCTTGCTGTTAAAAATTTAAAATGAAAATTGGAAAATGACTAAGAGAGGTGTTCGATCTCCGAAAACCAATCAATAGCATGTTAAGAATGAGAAAATAGTCAAACACTGGCTAAACAATTTCCCCCTAGCTGACTAAAGAAAAAACTGGGAATCAACAAAGGCCAAAACTCCACTCAAAAAATTTCACAAACGTCGTTGCAGGCTAATATCACATTACAGTGTGGAAATATAGAGTTTTCGCAGGCTAGAAATAGACAGGGTGCAGAAATTATGCACTAAATAAAATAGCTAGGGTGCGGAAATCAAAGGTTTCCACAAGCTAGGTATAGTGTGCAATGTGGACGAGTCTGAAAACCAAGAAATTTTGAGAAAAAGGTAAAAAATCTCTGTGAAATTTCAAACTCAGAGAGTCTGAATGGATCTCCGACAGACTCAAAGACTGAATTCAGATAAAAAAGAGTAGGCAAAAACAAATGGACAACAAAAAACCACAATCAAGTCGTATCCCCAGTGAAGTCGCCAATTTTGTTATAGGATAAATTGGTAAATGCAGACATAAACTAATCTCCCTAGATCCACCTGGATCTAGAACAAAACAGGACAGGACATGATGCTTCCCCTAAGTTATAATCATTGATCTAAGTGTCAAAGAAGGAATTGATGACTTACCTTTGAGATCACTTCCTTATATCTTTGTTGTTCCCGCTTCGCTCCGGTGCTCTTGTGAAACCAAATCTGCAATGACACAAACCAACCAAAGTGAAAGCAACTATGCTAGATTCAATGAAAACTTAAACATGTGATCAAGGAGTCATGTAATAAAATGAGAATAATTTTATGGGAAAGAAACATGCCACTGTATTATATTGAATAAAAGTGGAAGATACAACTGAAATGCCTTGATATCGCAAGTTCCCTTTTAGTGGTCCTTCGTTCTAACACACACATATATTCATTATGGAGTTTGCATGAAGGTGATGTTCAAAAGCTTGATGGGTGAATGCAGACCTCAAGCATCAACTGAAATAGTATTCTTCACACAATCTATTGCCTATTCTTCCAGCAATCCTTTTCTCAACTTTTCTTAACTATGCTTAACCTTTTCCATGAGAAGCCCATTATTATATAGGAGAATCTGAAGTGGTTGAAGGGATGAGGATGATCCCACCAGATCATAGAAGTCATTAGGATCATAACCATACAGACGCCACCTCACATTCCAGAAGATTCCCCTTATAGAAACTTATTGAACCTCTTTCCTCTTTTGGCTTTCAAATGTCGTTGCATCCTACCTATATAGAAGCCTGCGGAAATCCCACAGGCCATCTATAGAGCAGCCTGCGGAAATATTTGGTTTCCACACTATACAGTATGGGTATCATGCGACGTCCTTCTAAAAAGTAGTCTTGTAGAGGAGGAAATAAATCACTTTTCTCAGGCAAAAGATGATTCTGAGGGCCTGATTACATGCTTGTAAAGTCATCATCGGGGTGACCAAAATAATGTGTAACAAGTACCCCCCCAGGAAAGTGCCTGATGCACATGACACAATGAACACTACTAGGGAGGGATCGTCTGATGTAGTTGTCGAATCTAATGCATCCCCCCACAAAGATGTAAGGAATATAACACCTACCCAACACTAAGAGAATGCCTAAGAGGGGGTCCAAGGGGGAATTACCATGTATATTAATTCAACCCATTTTTCCTAAATTTTCTATTGGTATATGAAACTTCTATTTTCTGATTGAGTGTTCCCAAAGTCAATCATTGAATACATGTAAGAGGGTGGGTGTGAGTAGTCACATCCTAAAGTTATTGGGCACATGGGAATTGAGTACTATTAATTTGGGGAAGTGTGTGAGTCAAGCAAGCAAGAAAAGGGAGAGAAATTTGTATGGGATTCTACAACAATTTTACACAATGAGTTTTTGTGCATGAAGAGCAAGAAATAGAGCTCGGAGCTAGAACATACATGGAGGGATAATTCTATAGCATGTTGGAGCATATCTGGAGAATTTTGGAGGTGAAGATTGAAGATTCAGGTTGTCAGGATTGAGAAGTGAACTCCTGAGTGAGTTGCACTAAAAATAATACACCATAATCTATATAACATTGTTAAATGTTGAACCCGAAGGAAGTGTGTTGGAACACGATCAATAACAAGCATGCACCAACAAAGCTTCTAGTGGATTGGTAGCAACAAACTCTTGGAAATATTTATTCAATAAAACTAAAACTAGAAATAAGATAGGATAGCTAGGTAGCTCATCATTGTAAGTGGGCTGAGTTACTTTATTATTAATTTATTGTATGGGTTAAGAATGGGTGGAGCAGGAAATTGTGGAGGAAAAAGATGGGTTGAAGGTTTGATTTGGTGACAGTGATTACATAAATGATAATATTAGGAATCCCTGAAGAACAAATTGTATCTTCAATGTCAATTACATAAGAAAATGAAACTTCATTAACTTCCACATGTAATTTTCTTCTAAATTATAGGTACTAGTTATTGTGTGGTAGCACCTATTTCTTCTCCCTTGATAGCCATGCTAGCCTATTCAACAATAGAATCCTTTGTAGATGGTTCTTGTATAACAACACCAATATCTTCCTTGAAACTTGTTATTTGTGATGTTTTGTAGCAATGGTGGTGCTTGTGAAGTGATTCTAAAAATATAAACACACACCATAATCTATATCGCATTGTTAGATGTTGAAACGAAAGGAAGTGTGTTGGAAAATATCAGTAACATGCATGCAAAAAAAAATCTTCTGGTGGATTGGTAGTAATAAACTCTTGGAGATATTTATTCAATAATAACTAAAACTAAAAAGGAGATAGGATAGCTAGGTAGCTCATCATTGTAAGTGAAATGAGTTGCTTTCTTGTATGGGTTAGGAATGTGTGGAGAAAGAAATTGTGGAGGAAAAAAATGGGTTGAAGGTTTGATTTGGTGACAGTGGTTACATAAATTATATTCTTAGGAAGCCCTGAAGAAAAAATTGCGTCTTCAATGTCAACTACATAAGCAAATGAAACTTCATTAACTTCAACATGTAATTTTATTCTAATTATCTACGACCTAGGGAGAAGAAAATGCATTAGCATACCATAGTTCTACAAAATAGAAAATACTAGGTATTTTTTAAGGCATCTTGTGTAGTAGTGGTGCTTCAGTAGCAAGGGTGAAACAATGCCAGGTTTTGCATCAAACAGTAATAAGATTGCTAGTAGTGATCAAGGATATGCAGAAAATGAGGATAGGAAGCAACCAATATGCATAGCATTCAAAGAAAATAAGGATGTGGAACGACAAAAATACATATCAAATGATGACAATCAATTAAAGGAACCTGCAATAAGACTGGATATGTGGTAATATTCCAGGTTCTACATTAATTGGTGAAATGGAACCTACTAGGTTCTACAAGACATAATGAAACAAATTCCACTAAGTTTTGTAGCAAATAGTAGAATGTGCTCTACCAAATTATGTAGCAAATAGGATCCATGGCTACCCATTAGGATATAATTGTTCATTTGTCTTTTACTCTGTTCATCTGCAACTCTATGAAAAGTCTTGGTGTTGATGGTCAATGACTTAAATTCTTCCATAGCAAGTTATTATGAACTTGAACTTCCAACATGGTTTGTTCAACATTACATGATATTGCATTTTATTTTATTTGGGTGACTTAGTGACATGCCATTTTCATAAAAAAAATTGTCTTCAAAAATCACTCCTTCATGTATTGACCTTTTGATCTTTTTGTGACCTTCAAAAACTAGCACTTGTCTACAATAAAAGGTGAGATTATGGAAGAAGATAGGATTAAGGACTTTATTCTTCCAATAAATATCAAACAAATTACAAATAGATAATATAAAACATATCAAAAAATGATATATAAAGTCATTTTCATATGTTTACATGCTAAGTAGTGGTGGCCAAGCTAGACTACCTGACAATGTTTTGATGATAAATTTTTCATTTAATGTCCAATTGAAGTGATTTTGATGCTATATTAAAGTATATCCGTAGGAATATCTCTAGTATAAACATGTTTATAAAGTGTCTTGAAGTGATATCTCAAATATGATGAGGACCAGTCTACATGAAAAAAGTTGTTTTTTATTTCTAGCCTAAACCAATAGTCACAATTTTGGGCAGAATTTTTCTAACCAATGTTAGATGGATATGATTCCAATGGGAGATGAAAGTATATTCACATATATATCTCCAACAAAATATTTTTTTTAAAAACAGGTTTGAAAACATGAATATTTGATATATCAAATGTACCGATGATCAATCTAGGAGGAAGAGTTTTAGCAGTGTAGATTTTAGGACATGTAAAAACTATTTAGGGAATAATACTTTCATATGATGTTAGATTGATGTGATTCAAGTGGTATATGAAAGTATATTCATGTATATATCTCCACTAGAAACAACTTCTATAAACATAATGAATTGATATGTCAAATATGTCATCGAACATATAGAATGCAGAATTGTGACATTGCAGATTTTAGAATATCCAATTACTAATGTGGGCATAAGTTTTTTGTATGATATTGAAATGAAGTGATTCAAGTTAGATTAGAAACTATATTTCGATGAACATATACCCTAAAAACAGGTTTTTAAATGTTTTCATTTAGTCCCTCAAAACACAATTTCCCTAACTCTATTTGTAGTAAGTTCATCTATTCAAAATGTTGTGGAAAGAGTTGGGTTTAATGTTCCACGGGATTAAGAGTTAGACTATGAAGAGAGTTTGGATTAAATCTATCAATAGCTCAATAATCACATAAAATATTTCAGAAGTCTTTGTTTTTCTTCATTAATGATGTGTAGCCATGGAAACAACATTGTTGGCCTTCGTTTTTGCCATCTTTTCAACATTTAAAAGTCAAATATATGATAAATATTTGATTATAATATTGGGATTTTGCATCAAAACATCTCCTTCTAGCTACAATTTTAAGTCATCAAGCTACTAATCAAATTCTCAATCTAATGATGTAACATTCTATGTATTTTAAGTATTTTTAGTCTTTATAACAAAGGAATTGAATTTCAAATGAATTTCATTACTAATGGAAAACTCCTAGCTCGTCCTTTTTCGCAAACTTGTTTCCCACACCATTGCAGATATTCTTGCACCAATTCCAAGCTTCACATGCATGTGCACACCCAGATTGAGATTGATCACATGGGTTTTGGAGGACTAAGTGCCAGCATGGATTGTGACCTATTGGTTTGCACCCAGGTCACACATGGTGGTCTCCAAGAATGGTCATGGGTTCTCAGTAAAAAACATGCTAAATTTGCAGCAATTAACTTCCAACACGATTCTCGAGATAATTAGGATGAATTATAAATTCTGAAACATGGGTTTCATGGGGAAGGACCTCATTTAGTTGATAATCAGGCATATCTCTGAAATTAGACATGGATAAGAATTTACGGAAGTTTTCCTAAAATAGGTTTGCCCTGATTTTATGTGTGGCCCATTTTTGCCAAGTTCAAGACAACAATTGGATTTTTTTCCTATCTTTTTCAATGACTGACTTCGATTACAACTGATCTTGTTATAAGAATCTATGTTTTTCTATTTCTTGTATATGGTCACTGGAATTAGGGAAGCGATTTACCAATTTGATGGAAATATATTTTGATCTCTCTTGTATATCTACATGTATTGTAATGTAATGAGGGAGAGACAAGCTAATGCCTTTGTAATTCCGAGATCAATACATATTTGTTGTTCCAACACCATTAAACTCTGTGTTTTATTTCCATATGATGCAAGTGTTGTAACTTCCATTTTTACTTTGTTTTGATACAAGCTTGGATTTAGTTAATGGTACATATCAGTTCGTGATATATTCAACTCATTTCTCTCATGACTAGGATAGGCAAGGGTCCACCTCTCCTCAAGATGTTGAGCTAAGTGTACAATGTTTAGTCTAGATTGTAATTTTTTTTTCAAATTTCATTTATATTGCAATATTTAACCTGTGTTAATTTCATTAATATGTGTGTAGTTGTTGGCATAGGGGTAGACCCAGGGTTCAACTCTTACAGCGCACCAACAAACCCTAACTATTGGCCCTTTTGGAAGCACCTACAAATCAAATGCAGTCTCTCTCGAAGTAGCAATAGGGGGTTGCAGGACACAGGTGTCTACAACCAGAGGAAATGCAAAGTGACTCCAAAACACAATGCAAAACAATCTAGATATTCTCTACCACTCTTAAGCTTGCTTTGCGAGTTATATCTCTGATCTAACACAACAATGTTGTAACAGTATATTAGATGAAAAATATCATAGCATCAACAATAAAAACAATAAGATATACGTGTTTCACCCTCTCCCTAGGGCTACGTCCACATAACTGTGTTTATTGATATATTAGATGAAAACATATAGTTATATATGTGCACTTAGCTGTAGATCTTCTCTCTTTCTCCCTTTCTCTTTTCTCCCTGCACACCCAGCTACAGGGTTGATCTTCACACCCAAATGAAGATCCAGAATACAGACTCAATATTGTTCTCAACAATAGTAATAGAAACAATAGTGACTAACAACCAATTATTGAGCAACCCTCTCGAATCTCCTAGACCTTTATTTATACATTACATGACTTCCTTGGACAACCTTAGACCGAAGTATAGGTGTTGAAACCCTAGGTCCAAAACCCTAGTTCCACTTAACCCATGTTTTTAGGGTTTCTCCAGCCTGTTCCTCCTTCTTTTCTGCGAGGTTCTCCAAAACATTCATTGGTGTCTTCTTCCACTTACTGATTTTCCCACGGTCCATCTTCCTTGATGCTTTATCTTCATCGATCTTCTTTTCCAATGGCTATCTTTTCCTTCGACCCCTCCTCAGTTTATGTGCCTTCTGTGTAGTTCATACTTCGCCTTTCTTCCTTAATCTCTTCTTCCTTACATAACCAAGGGCCAATAGGCACCCAACACTTGCATGTGACTCGTCCCAAGTCACTTCAAGACTGAGCCGTCTATATCACTTCGACTGCAGACTCTGTGTAGCAGCCTGTGCTTTCTTCTCTATGCCTTCCCATGTTGTGCAGACTATCTTTTCTATGTCTGGTACCTAGTTTCAACTGCACCTGGTACCTAGAACCTTCTTCCTTAGCTTTTACTGAGAGTTGTGAGGCAGCTGGTTGTCATAGTACAGCTTCATCCTCTTCCCATTCACTAACCCATCCTTCCATTCTCCCTTAAGAGTTTTCAATTGTGCAACTCCTCCTTTTGTAGCATAGGCAACCTCAAATGGTCTGAGCCAATGTGTCCTAAACTTCCCTGGATCCTTCATGAACTTGTTGTCATATAATAGTACCAAATCTCCTTGCTTAAATGATTTTCTATTGATATGTTTGTCATGGTAAGCCTTTTCTCGTTATTTTTGTACCTTCTGATGAAATCTCACAATGAACCTGTCATCCATACCTGTAAATGTTGCAATTCTTAAAATAGGAACCAAATATTCCATAGGTACCACTACTTCCAAGACATAGACTAACTTGAATGGGGTTTGTGTTGTTAACTTTTTGCAAGTTGTTTTGTAATCCCATAATACTGCTGGAATTCTCAGATCCCAGTCATCTTTGTTAACACTGCAAATATTAGTCAGTGTTGTCTCCAAGATCTTATTGAAAGATTCGACTGTACCATTCTCTTCTGGGTGGTATGGTGTGCTCTTATGATGGTGAAATTTGAATTCTCAAGTCAAGGATTTAATAGTTTTATTGATGAAGTGTGTGCCTTGATCACTCATGAGGATCTTCGGGCATCCAAATATGGTTATAATATCCCCAAATATGAACTACGCAATTGTATATGCACTACAGTCCTTAACTACTCTTGCTTCTTCCCATCTGGTCAAATACTCTGTAGCAGTGATGATGTATCGAGATTTTGTGAAATTCCCCGATGGGTTAATAGGTCCCACAAAGTCAATAGCCCATTTCTCAAATTCATGTAAGGTTAAATGAGGTGCTAAAGGCATTTCATCCCTTCTATAAGGCTTCCCTACTCTTTGGCATAGGTCGCAGGCTGTGTAATAGTCCTTAGCATCCTTGTACAAAGTGGGCCACTAGAGGCCAGCTCTGAGAACCATTTTTGTTGTTTCTTTCCCTGCATAGTGTCCTCCTGCGATGCCTTCATGTGATTATACTAGGATCTGTGATCTTTTTGCCTCCATAAGACATCTCCTTAGGATCTCATCTGGTCCCATCTTATAGAATTGTCCAGCTATAAGTTGAAAGTCAGCAGCGTGGATGACCAACTATTTCTTCTGAATGACTATGTACTCGTGAGGTTCCATTCCTGTGGATTCGAACTGAACTATCTCAGCGAAGTGATCATCGACTTTTCTGATGGTCAACAACTGTGCATTTGGAAGTATATCCTCCAGACTAGTAGGTTCCTCTCCATGTTCTAACCTAGATAAGTGATTGGGTACTTTATTCATTCTTCCTAGTTTGACCATAATTTCAAATTCATACTTCTGAAATAGTAGTATCCATCTGCATATTCTTCCCCCCAACAGTAGCTTGTTGACTAAGTATTTCAATGCAAAATGATCAGATAACATCTTAAAACATCCTCCCAACAAATAGTGTTGAAACTTATGCAGCGCATATACCATATCCAAGCCTTCTCTTTTAGTCGTAGTATAGTTCCTTTCAGCTGTATAAACTTCCTGCTTGCAAAGTCTATGGGGTGGTCAATATATCCTGCACCTGGCTATGCTAAAAATTCTCCTAATGCAATGGACGAAGCATTGACGTGAACATTGAACTCCTTACTCCAATCTAGAAAAACCAAGATAGGCGCAGTAACCATTTTCTGCTTTAATGTGTCGAAGCTCTGCTGACATTCTTCTATCCACTGGAACTTACTATCTTTCTTTAATAGCTTCTCCATAGGTGCAGTTATTTGTGCATAGCCCTTGATAAAATTTATATAGTATCCAGTTGGCCCCAATGCAGTACACAAATGTCTAATCGAAGTAAGGGGAGGTAGATCAACAATGATAGCAATCTTGGAAGGATCTACCAACAACCCCTACTTACACACAATATGTCCTAGTAGCAGTCCAAAAGGTGAAAATAAAATACACTTTTTCAGATTTAGGGAAATCTAACATTGTCTGCACTTATCTAACATTAATCTCAATAATTCATATGATCCTTCATTAGGATAAAATCAGTCCAATCATCAAAGTATGCTTCCAAAAATTTCTGTAAAAATTCCTTAAATGCTTCGACCACCACCCTGGAAAAGATGGTTGGTGCATTCTTCAAGCCAAAAGGCATCACAGTGTACTGAAAAGAACCCCATTATGTTGCAAATGTGGTCTTATGTCTGTCCTCCTTAACAATTCTGATCTGGTGATAGCCTGAAAATCCATATATGAATGAGTAAACCTCATGTCCTCCTACATTATCTAGAACTTAATCAGTAAAAGGTGTAGGAAATGGATCATGTAGGCATGCATCATTTAGTTTCCTTAAATATACACAAATTATGATTTCTCCCGACTTCTTATCTTGGACCACCATAGGGTTGATCCATTCAGATTCTTCAGTTGGTTCTATGATTCCTGCTTCCAACATTCTATCCACCTCAACCTTAACTTTCTACTTATATTTGGGATTTATACTGTAGGGTCTTTGATTGATGGCTCTTTCATCTGGTCTTAGAGGGATCTTCATTTCTCCCATGGGACCTTTAATTCCCTTCATGTCTATGAACTTGGTTGGAAACAAATCCTGATATTCATGCAATAGCTCTGCAATATTGCTAATTGTAGCATCATCCCAATAGTCTCCAACATTTGCTAACTTAGGTGTTTGCTCGGTTCCAATATTAACCTTCTTCATTTTAACGGGATTGTTACACCTTATTTTGGTCACCTTGGTGATGTTTCTACAAGCATGTGTTCAGGCTCTCAAAATGATCTGTTGCATGAGAAAATTAACTGGTTTCTCCCTCTACAAAACTTGTTTTTAGAAGGACGTCGTAGGCTAAGAGTAATACACAGTGCGGAAATGCCTAATTTTCCTAGGTTGTCCTTAACCTAGCTTGCGGAATTTCCGCAGGTTTCTCTATAAACAAGGTGTGGAGGCGTTTTAAGACTAAGAAAAGGGATGAATTTCATGAAGGTTATAGAAGGGAATCTTCTAGAATATGAGGTGGAATCTGTATGGTTGGGATCCTACTGGCTTCTCTGATTTGGTGGGATCATCCTAATATCTTTAACCATCTCTCCTTCTCCTATATAATGATGGATTTCTCATGGAAAAGGTTAAGCAAAAAGCAAGCAAGATCAAGTAAGGAATAGGCTGAAGATTGTGTGAGGAACTCTATTTCAATTGATGCTTGAGATCTCCATTGTTTCATCAAGCTATTGTGGGTCATCTTCATGCAAGTTTGAAGCAAGTGACTGTGTTGGAGCAAAGGGCCACTAAAAGGTAACCTTGCAACATCAAGACGGCTCGGTTGTATCTTCCACTTTTACTTAATATAATACGGTGGCATGTTTCTTTCCCATAAAATTGTTCTCATTTTATTACATGACTCCTTGATCACATGTATAGGTTTTCATTGAACATACTATTGTTTCTTTCACTTTGGTTGGTTTGTGTTCCATTGCAGGATCAATAGCACAAGAACACCGGAGCGAAGCAGGGACAACAAAGACATAAGGAAGCGATATTCAAAATTATGTCACTCATCTCTTATTTGATGGAAAATTCAATGATTAAGCTTAGGGAAAGCACCATGTCCTGTCTCATTTTGTTCTAGATCTAGGTGGATCTAGGGAGATCAGTTTATGTCCGCATTCACTGATTTATCTAATAAAAAAATTGGCGACTCCACTGGGGATACAAACTGTTTGTGGTTTTTTGTTGTCCATTTTCCTTTAGCCTGCCTCTTTTCATTTCCATCCAGTCTCTAAGTTGGTGGGGGATCCATCCAGACTCTCTGGATCTAAAAGTTTTTTTGGACTCTTTTCCCTCTTTCCTGCATTTTTTCTTTGTTTACAGGAATTCCGCACTGTATCTCATATATAGCCTGTGTAAACCTTAGATAACCGCACCCTAACTACTTAGACCAGTGTGAACTTTCCGCGACCTACCCCATAGCTGGCCTATGGAAACCTTTAATTATCGCACTGTACCCTGTTGTTGGGTTGCGACATTGCCTGTAAAATTTGTTGGTTTGGGTGTTTTTGTCTTATATTATCCCGTTTTACTTTGATCATCTGGGAGGAACTTTTGGAGCCTATATTTCACTATTTTCTGAGTTTAAAGACTTGTTGTTGATTGGTTTTCAGGGATTGAAAACCCTTCTTTGTCATCTTATAAGTTTTTGCCTCTTGTTTTTTATAAACAAGGATATAGTCTCTGATTTTGAGATCTGAGTGCTTGATTGATGAAAGTCTTTGATCTAATTTAAGGTTTTGGATTGTTTACATTTTCTAGATTGCTTGTTGATTGGAAAGTGATTTTCATTTGCATTTAGTGAAACATTTTCTTATCATCCTTATTTGTATCTTCATTGAAATTTTGATTTAGGTATTTGTTGAGTGTATCGATTTTCTTTGGTTACTTTTCCTTTCTTCATTATATCCATGACTTGGTTTTGGAAAGGAAGATTTAAAGTCATCCATTCTTTGTAGTAATCATTCATAAGAAAATTTTGTGCATTCAATTTTTTTTTACAAGAGAACAAATTGGAAAATTTCATTGCTTATGATTGTTTGAAAGTGTGTTCATTCAAGAAAAAGGAATTATATTTCGTAGCTTTCGTGTTTTCCGAAGACATACTTTCTCCCTATTGTACTTAGAGTTCATCGAACTAAAACATTGCATCATTCATCTCTTTTTGCATATTATTGGGTGAAGGTCTCATACAACATCAGTCTCATCTCCATCTACCTCTTGCATAAACAACAACCTCTAAAACATTGCGTAATTATAAAATTTAATTAGTAACTTTTATTTTCTAGGGATCTTCCACCAACATTAGCTAGGCTAGCACTTTGGAATAGGTTGTGAGGCACACTCTCCAAATCATAAAACACACTATAACATCTTGTGATAGGGAGTGTTCAAATCCATTGGCAACATTTTGTCCTGGGAAGCCCTTCTCACACAAGGGTCAAACCTGAGGTTGCATTAAGGCTGGCAGAGTTACTCACCCTGCTTTGTTGGCCTTAGTGTAGAGATTGCGCGTATTACGGGGGCCACTTGAAGGTATACCCACAATTATGAGTGGAATCCTTTCAAGTTGATTTCGGGCTAGATACACTTCCCTTGTGCGTGGATTGGACTTTCAACTGTTTCCCCACACATCATTGTTGTTCTTGGTCAACTTAGTAGCCTATCTCTTTAGGGTCTTACATGAGGTGACTGTGGAGGGGCAAGTCTTCACGGTACCTGGAATCGACGTTGGCCAGAATCACTCGGGCTCCTTGGAGGGCATACCCACGATTATGTGTGGGAGCTTGCACCAGGGTCTAAGTTCATTAATTAGGTCGTCAATGTAACTTTTCCACCCACTCTATCCTAGCCCCTTCTTGTATTGACTTCGCGACGTTGGATTTCATCACCAAATAGTGACTTCTAAATAAGAAGATTTGTTTGCCTGGTTTGATTTATAGATTTTATTAGCGAGTGTTGTTTGTTTATGTAGTTGGCCATAGATTGTTTCCATAAAATATTTGGTTCGTCCAACATGGACCCTCCACATCGTTCACACAAGATGCAAGGGCTATCTCCGGAAGATCTGGAGGGTTATCAACCTTTTCCTAATAATCCACTCGAGGGATCTCCTCAATAGAGCGAGATTCAGGACACCGTAACCTCATAAGAATAAGGTTCCGCCTCTTTAGAAAGTTTTCGCATTATTTTCGATTCTCTAGAGGCTTTTTGCATACCTCCTGGATACGAGAGATGTATTCTCCAACTAAATTCATCGGGAGAACTTGTTGTTGACACTTATAGAATATCAACTATACCCCATATAGGTAATGGAGCTGAGAATCCCCTTTAGACTACCAACATATTTAGAATCATGCCTTGCACAGTGTGGGACTTCTACAGCTCAGGGGCAGGTGTGTTGGATCATGTTGTCATTGATGCCAATAGTTTGATTGATTGATGTCAAGTGATTGATTGATGTCAAAGGATTGATTGATTGATGATTG
>SNQJ01S0182991.1:37178-49272 GCA_010110895.2 Picea sitchensis | reverse complement strand
TCTCATAGCCCGATCTATATTCTTGGAGAGTTTCAGGGCATTTGGAGGCCTCCTTCATTAAGGTTGAACCAGCTAGGGTTTCAGTCATCTAGTGGGGCACCCCATTCAGTGGGAAATTCAGATCTACGGGGTTTGGGAGTGGATTTGGGAATTTGGACATCTGGGTTGTCCTTACAGTTTCTCGATCTATCATTTGGCATATTTCTTGGGATGATTGGACACTTTTGGTAGCAGGGCAGAATTATTGAGGGCTTCAACATTCTAGCAGGACGTGGCACTTTCCAGCTTGGAGGTTGAGCATTTGTACAACTCAGATATGCTTGATTCAGTCTTCATTGTATATACAGCCTTTGGAGGCTTATTTTGTATCATCAAGAGCATTTTGTAGCAGATCATATCTATTGCTTGTACGACCATCTGAGGTTTATGCTAGATCGGCCATCTATTGTATTGATCTTACATTGCTCATAAAAAAAATGTTAGATCTTTTCTTGTGCTTCTTCATCTTGAATATATTGTGATCTCCATGTGTTGATGAATCTTGTATGCACTTAATAACTCAATAAATTAGTAGTAGTTAGTGATTCCAAGAAAGAATTTGGCTTGGGATCATTACACTGCTAAACCTCCCTTTCCTTGGGCTTCAGCAATAGGCTGAACCAAAATTCTGCAACCTCTGTGGCAACTACAAGACCCCTTCCAGGAGTTCTCACTTCCTCCACGCACTCTCTCACTTGGAGAGAGTCGCTCACAGACTTGAAAACCTACTTCTTCAACCACAACCACCTCTCTCACTTGGAGAGAGTGTTGCACACATGCCTGACAACCTGCTTCTTCAGCTCCGTTCCAGCACAAGGAGGACAACAATAAGGCTCAACAAGGAACAGATGACGACAACAGTTCACACTTAGCCAAGGGACTGCATGGCCACAACAATCCACAGTTATAACACACATGACATAGAAAATTATGGTATGATAAGGTTTCATAGAAGACAACAACCCAAACGATTAAGCACAAACTCATACTTGCAGTGTGGATAAACTGGGTTCACAGGACACATAGGAGATACGGCTTAGTCCATAGGTTTTCCATTGGTTTTCAAGGTGCTTGACAAGGAATCAACACAGAGATTGAATGCAGACTCAAACGGTTTAGACGAAGGATGCTTCGGCTTCTCAGGAAAACATCCCAGGTTGGCCTCACAGTTTTGGGTTTCAAAGCTACCTGAGGTATGCAGAGATCAGATGCATAGGCAACACGATTCAGACAACAGACACAAGAATGGAGAACGAACCCATATCACGGCTCAATTCTTGGGTTAAATTTCATGTGCCTGGGTCGACACATGTCGCCCATGAAGCTGCATGCACTTCATCAAGTATGTGTTCCCTTTTCCAGGAACTTAGGATAAAAATATACCTTTCACACCACTTTGGAATAATAATAAATTATTATTCAAGGACTTAAGCCCTCAATCTTAGACCCTCTTCCAACCTTTCATCCCCCTCTCCCTTACCTAGCGTTGTGGAATCTTAGTCCCCCATTACTCTTTCTTCATGGTCGGTCGGCACACATCGATGTTTATATTTTATTAATGATCTGCATAATTACATATACAAAAATCAGGCTCCTCACCTTTAACACCTAGGCTCTCCGGCCTAAATAACACATAATCCCACCAGCTTATATACACTTGGCTCACCAGCCTATAAACATGATTACAATACATAATATAACTAGGGCACATCCTTGGGGTATTACAATCCCCTCCCCTTATTTTTTCACTGTCCTCAATGCAACTTTTACACAATATCAACAAGATTTTCAAAATCTTCAAAAAGATGTGGGTATTCTGCCCGCATAGCATCCTCATGCTCCCATGTCGCATCCTCAGGATCGTACCAGGTCCACTGGGCCTTTACAAGTCGCATGGATCGATTCTGGAGCTGTTTTCTTTTCCGTTCCAATATGCGCACAAGCTGCACTTGAAAGACACCTTCTTGCTCCCCCTGAATCACATTCCAATCGATAACATGATTAGCATCAGGTATATATTTCTTAAGCAATGAAACATGAAACATATTATGTACAATCATGGATGTAGGTAATGCAAGAATATATGCAACTGGCCCAATCCTTTCTAGGATTTCAAATGGCCCACAAAATATGGCTGCCAACTTCAAATAGTTTCCCAGCCTCAGGGAACTTCTATTGGCTTTCACTTTTAGGAAAACAAGCTCTCCCACTTTAAACTCTCCGTGGGTTCTATTTTTATTAGCATAAATTTTCTGCATGTCTTGGGGAGCCTTTAAATTCTGCTTAATTTTTAGCATTTGTTCTTCCATTTCCTTGAGAAACTCTAGTCCAACCACTGCTCAATCAGATGGATTATCCTAGCTTACTGGAGTATTTCACTTTCTACCATAAAGTGCTTCAAATGGGATCATCTTCAATGATGCTTGATACCCATTGTTGTAGGCGAATTCTACCAAGTGTAGGTAGTCTTCCCATTTAGATGGTTTGTCCATCACATACATCCTTAGCGTGTCTTCTATTACTCTTTTCACCCTCTTTGCCTGTCCACACTACTTAGGATGCTAAGTAGTGCCAAATCCTTTGAATAACCCCTTCCAGAAATTTGAGGTAAATTTTGGGTCCCTGTCAAACACAATTTTCTTGGGAATACCGTGCAATCGTGTTATTTCCCTCATAAAAATATTAGCAACGTTAGTTTCCTTGTGAGTAGTCTTCAATGGAATAAAATGGGAAGCTTTCGTAAGCTTGTCCACCATCACCATGATTGAATCATGTTGATTTCATGTTCTGGGCAATCCTATGATGAAATCCATTGTCACTACCTCCCACTTCCACTCAGGAGTGGGTAAAGGTTGCAACAACCCTGTTGGGTGCCTATGCTTAGCTTTAACCTTCTGTCACTCCATACATCTGACGATGTATTCTACAATCTATTTCTTCATACTTGGCTAAAAGTAATGGCTCTTGACTGCTGCCACAATTTTCTAATATCCAAGGTGCCCAACATAAGGAAAATTATGCATTTCATTCAAAATCATAAGTTTCAAGTCTTGGACATTAGGTACACAAATTTTGTTCGTGTACAAAAGTGTTCCATCGGTTTCTAATTTATAATTTTCCACTTTTCGTGGCATCTTACATTGTTGTAGCTTTGTTACCAAATCCTTGTATTGCAAATATGCATTTGCACCCTCCAAAATTCTGCCTTTAATGTAAGTTCGGTACATGCTAATGGATGTAGCATTCAATTCATGCACTCTCCTCCTGAGTTCATCAACCACTTTGTTTTCCTTTCCTTTGATATGCTTGATATCAAAGTCATACTCACAAAGAAACACCAGCCACCTACTCTACCTAGCATTCAAGGTTGGCTGATCAAACAAATACTTCAAACCATTATGGTCTGTCCTCAGTTCAAAACTCCTTCCCATGAGGTAATGCGTCCATTTCTTTAGAGCGTGTACTATTGCTGCCAACTCCAAATCATGAGTTTCATAGTTCCTTTCATGCTCTTTCAACATTCTGGATTCATAACAAACTACGAATCCATTCTGACTGAGGACTCCTTCCAGTCCTTCTTTGCATGCATCCATGCACACTACAAAGTCTTCATTCAGATATGCAATCCTCAGGATTGGAGCACTGGTTAACAACTACTTCAATCGTTGGAAAGTTCTCTCACATTCCTCTATCCACTGAAATTTCTTCTCCTTCCTTTGCAAGGAAGTGATAGGGTGAGCCATCCTCGAGAACCCTATGATAAACCTTCTGTAATAACTTATTAGACCCATAAAGGATATAACTTCTGTCATGTTCTTTGGCGCTGACCATTCTTTGATGGCCTCAATCTTTTCAAGATCTACAACTATCCCATCCTTCAAAATAATATGCCCCAAGTAATGGATATGATCCTGATAAAATGAGCACTTTCTCAACTTGGCATACAGTTGGTGCTCTCTTAGCACCTACAATACCATCCTCGGATGTTGTTCATGCTCTTCCTCCGACTTGGAATACACCAGAATGTCCTCCAGGAAGACTATGGCAAACTTGTCTAGATAGTCCCTGAATACACCATTCATCAAGCACATAAAAACAATGGGTGCATTCAACAACCCAAACGATACCACTGTGAACTTGTAATGACCATACCTTGTTCTAAAGGCGGTCTTGCTGATTTCTTCATCCTTTATTCTTACCTGGTGATATCCTGATCTAATATCTATCTTCGAAAATATCTTCCCATCCTTCAACTAATCGAAGAGGTCATTGTTGTGCTGCTTATATGTTTAGTATAATGCACTCATTAATTATCAATCTAGGATTCGTAATCAACAGAGTTACAAGACATCAGTAAGAAAGGTAATTCTAATGTCATGAGTATAGAACTATTCTAGATTATGTATGCTGGAAACAAAACACACTAGCAAACTGAAATACACTTTGGTTGTCTTTCACAGAGAGGCTATCTACTCCATTATGGCACATGCAAGTATGAGATGGATTTCTTTTGACAGATCAACTCTGCTATCTGACCCATAGAACTAACTATCCAACCACAATTCTAAAAGGAAAATCACATATCAATCATCAAGACATAGCATGGGTAGTTCAATAGTCAATATACTGAATATGTTGTGGTTCACAATGTGTTGGTGTTAACTTCACTAGTTCTTCTTTAAATATGTTTGACTACTGCTGCCAACATTCATGTCTATGAAACAAAATCAAATTCATAAAAACAGAGCATATGCAAAGCAGAGTGAGTAAATATCTCTAAGCGATCATATAATTGAAATCCTAATCTAAACTATACTTCTATCATCTGAAAGAATTAAAGCTTCAGCTAATCTAACATTCACACTATTGAAAGCAAATGCTAATACTAATCTATGAAGGCGCTGACCTTTGTTGTGCAGTGGGCCCTTGCCACTTCAATAGGTCAGCGATTGGATTCTATGGTAAGCTTGCTTTCAACCCACACATTACTCTTACTCAAACTTCAAAACATAGAATCAAACTATGCTAACAACTCAACTCAAATTCAATCATAGACGATCAAGACATGGAGATAAATGATGTCCTTCTATTAATCTTCACCCATAATATGTTCTGCAATATATAACGTTGCTTCACATGCTGTATTATGATAACTCTTTACTACTTCCACCATCCTTTCCATGACTATTTAAACAGTCTTAGTTGTGAAACACAAGGAGGTGAAATTGTTTGCAAATCAGTGAATTGTTAAATTTAATTATTCAGTTACATATTTTAAGCTTCATCCTCATGACACGAAGTGCATGAGGATGAAGCAACAACAAACTATCCTAAGATAGCCTTGCTAAAGCATTTATGATTCAATAAACATCCAACAATTATCTTGGGCACGATCTGGAGCTAAACTTGGTACATTCGGCTCCCTTTATTGGTACCGGATCATGATAGGTAGATGGTACCAGATCCGAACAGTGCACAAATGGTGGTACCAGATCATAACAGTCTATGGCCATTGGTATCGGATCGCGACAGATGAGATTTAGTACCAGATGCGTTTGATATCGGATTCAGACAGTGGCAGTCTGGTGCACAAGTACTAGATAGCTGAGCCGGTACAAGAAGGTTGGACTTGTCTAGAGGTCAAAGATTATACATGGAAAATTGAAGCATTAGTACATGAAACATTTAATATCCTAGCTCAATAAACCACAAAAATGCATGAGTTAATTATACTTTACCTTATGACCTTATCAATGGCTAATGGTAGTATTCTTTGTCATTTACCCAAGCTTAGGTAAGCCAAAAAGGTATAGATGAGGATTATAATAGGGTAGTGGGGATGTCAATTTAGGGTCTCAATATTCCCCCATGCCAAAACCATTGCATGTTCTCATGCAACTGAAAACAAACCCAAAATTTTCAAAACTTGAGACTGCATTCTTTACTTCTGTGGATCAATGATGTTGATGGTTGAGGCCTCTTCTTTCAACTCCCTTTTTATGACCCTAATGTATTGTAGGAGTCGTAGTACCTTCTTGAGCTTATTAGAAGTCTCTTCATGGTCATCTTGAAGTTGTTGGCTGGTTGCTTTCAATTGCTCGTTTTCCTTTTTGATATACCTGTCCAATAGTTTGTATTCCTTCACTTCTTGTTTGAGTTCCTGATTTTGTTTTTGCAGTTCCCCAATCTTTTTCTTCATCTGTTCTTTTGTTAAGGTCCTTTTTGACTCCATCATTACTGGCTGGATGCATTCTCTTTCCTCGACTTCCTCCCTCATCCCACATAAAGTAATAGTGGCTTGTTCCTCGGTCAAACTAGGGATGACATCCTGGACTGATAAGTCTTCAAAAGGGGAGGTAAGATCGATTGGATCTTCCTATGTATGAGGACTGACAACTACTTTTCCTCTCTTTTCCATGCTCCTTGTGGTTCTTTTACAAGGAGGTACTGGATCAGGGGTGCTCACATGCTTCCTTTTCTTCGTTTCTATTTGTGGGATGGTCACAGGGGATTGTTCTATAGACTGTTCACTTTTATTTTATGAGCTATGCTTCCCTTTCCTTACAGTTTTTGTCTTATGGCCCTTCTCCTCAAGTGCCACTGTTGAAGTCTCCTCTACTAATTTGGTTTTACCTTTTGATTCTTGATTTTTAAAATTCTTATTGACTGTGGAAGAGGGCCCTGCTTGTTTACTAGCTTTTTCGTGTTGGCTCACTGTCCTGGATGATGATGGAGTTGCCTTATCCTTCTTGCCCTTTTTCGTTTGAGGTTCCTTATTTTTCTTTGGAGCATGTTGGGCTTCCTCCACAGGTTTGTTTTCTCTGGGAAGGTGTTGAGTGAAAAGGATTTTAAAACTAATCCTCTACTTCCTAATTTCATGTAAAACTAACCTTTTAATAAGACCTTGATGGTAAATGATAGTCTTCTCAGTTTTGGATAGGGATTTGACACCTCTTACCATTTTGTTCAAACTCATCCATAGAAAATATGGGGAATCAATTTCAGGGCCTCCTTCAAAGTGTAATAGAAGCCTAATATGATATATGAAGGTCACAACATACCTTCCCTCACAAGTGAGGAATCGTTGAAGACTAGCAATCATTGGATGATACTCTTCCTTGATATAGTTCCTAGGGATCCCCTTTTTCCAATTAGGGTGCTGATGGTCTTCTTTCAAAAATCGTTGGCACATTTCCTTGTTGATTCCTACACCTTTGAAGTATTTGTCTCCTCTGTTAGGTAATCCCATGACTTCCCTTAAGGTTGCTTCATTGATTGTCAGCTGCAAATTTCCTATATGCACAATCTCTTCATCGTAACCTTAAATAAATTCATGAGATATCTTCTCGTGCCAACCTGTGAATTTCTCCAAAAATGGCATCCATCCCGATCTAGGATACTTATCTCGACATAGTTGGAACTCCTTGGTCTCTTTATAAATTTGGAAGACCGATTCATGTCTACTTACGACCATCATTATAAGTTGTGAGAAAAGGATCGGGTTGTAGCACAAGGATTTAGTCAATTGATGAGGGTAAGGGTTTGGTACCGGAGAGGAGTAGGCTCAGAACTGGAGAAAGGTAATGACAAGGGAAATATGGTGATGGTGTTGATAATGCAAATGGTAAGTTTAAGTAAGGATGGTGCAAGGAAAATTTAAGACTAGATGAGGCTTATCTGGATGGCTTCGCCACCTAGATAAGCCATTTCATTTCCACCCATTAATGTAATGATGAGGACAAGACGTTGGGTGTCAAAGCATCATTTTGGGATAGGTGATGGACTTTCGAGTGGTGAATTTGATATTGGATCATGGTTCATGACACAAGATAAGTTCATGATTTGCTTATGGACGAAGTACATTCGTGGCCTATCATTACTAGACATGCTTCATATTCATGCTTTGATGTGATTTTGCCCTCAATCATTTTCGAGCACTTATGAGAGGATTGATTAAGTTTAGGCATATGGGTATGAGGGATAGGTGTATGGTTTTAATACTAAGGTCATAATATCTAGTATATATTTTCATACCTATTATAGTTTTATGAGCAGAGGAAAATAAATACCATGTTACCTTTGCTTTTACCTTTGTATGATCAATACACATAGCATATGCGACTGCTTATAGATTGTCAGAATTCATATTTTTAGGCTGGAGTTTTCTAAAAGCTTGGTATTGGAATTTCCTGTACTTCTTTATTTTGTGCTTATCTTCTTTTGTATTTGGTTCTACAGGGTTGTAGGGTGATCATGCTGGTTTCTGAAGGTGAGATGTGAGTTTGAAAAGAGTTCTGAAGGAGCTCTTTGACCTTCCCCCATGCCAAGGATGTTGCATATCTGTATGCAAGAAGATTCAACATTCTGTATCATAATGGAGAAAAGATGATAAGAGAAAAAGAAACCAAATCAATTTCCATAAGTACATTTATAACCTAGCATATGATCACATGCCTAAAAATTGAAATTGTCTTTCTTTTGATGAATTATTCACAAAGATAGCATTCGATAGTGAAAACAGGGAAGTTTTTATATGTTTTCCATAAGAACAGATCCAACCTAACTTGCTTCAGAGCTTTACTATCATTAGATGTTATATATAAATTTCACAGTATAAGTAGATTAGACTCCCTAGTTAGGGATCCACTCTTAAGAAGTTTCCTTCTTAGGTAATGTAGGATTTAGATGCCAGACCTGTAATTTGACTTAGGGTAATTCTCAAATGGACATTTGCTTGTAGCAATTATGTTTCTTATTAATCTAGAGTTTGTATCTCATAAATGCCAATAGTGACCTTTGCTTTTTTAGATGACAAAAGTGAATTTTTCAATCAGACAAGTATAGATGAGACATTTCTCAACCAGAGCCCACTACCAGCAAGCCTGTTTAGTACTTCGGTGGGGTAGTTGTGATAATTAGTCAGAGATCCCTTCCCCAAGTAGAATGCCCCATTGCCAACAGGCATGTTCAGTACCCTGATGGGTTTGCCTGGTCATACCACAGACCGGTACCTGCTGCTAGCAGACCTATTCAGTATCCTGGCGGGTTAGTCTCTTAAACCCTTTTTCCATCAGAGGCTTCTTGTCCATAGTCACCTATTTTGGTTTTTATTAAAGAGTGCTTTGCACAGTGACATGGGAGGCTTGTCTGAAAACCTTTTTACAGGCTGGGATGGTATTGGGTTGGAAGGTATATGCTCTTCTTTGAATTTCTTTTAAAGATTTGTCTGAAGGAAAAATAAACATTTTATGCACATTATTTCTTTAGAGTGATCCAGATGTATAATTTTGTCTGAGTTTGTCCATAAGAGAATGACCTAAAGTTTCCTTAGGGTACTGATACATCCTCTTCCATAAAAATTTTCCTAGTGTGCCCACTATAGACTGTGTTCATATACTCATCTGTTACTCTTTAGTAAGATAATCCAATGAATACTATTGAAGTCTAGTTAGGGCAAGATAGTTACTTGTAGGCTAATATATTTTTGTCCCTTTAATCATGCTGAAATACTAGATAAAGACAACTTCTAGTCTTTGAAGCGGATTATGGTTCTTTGAACAATCATAGGTAAAGATTGTGTCCCTTTTTTTTTTCAAGCAACAAAACCAAAAGAAATTAAAATACTTCCTTTTAGCTAGCAACAAAACCAAAAGAAATTAAAATACTTCCCTTTAGTTGTCAACAGAACCAAAAGAAGTTATTGCTTCACAAGGGCTGCCATTTGATGTTGCATTCGACTTCTTGGTTCCAGCTTAAGTGGTTGTTGCATGGCTTCATAATTCAGGTTAATTGACATAAGATTTTGAAATATGCGTAGCATGCCTTGTCAATTAGGTAATATGTCTTGATAGTACCGTATAAGGACAGACTTCTGGTACCGGACCAGCACAGGACTACTGGTACCGGACTAGAACAGGATTTCTGGTACTGAAGTAGTATTGCTGGTACTGGATCAGAACAAAATATTGTTGATGCCTACAAATTGATGTTTAGAAAGTTCGTGAAGGATCAAATAAATTATAGAAATTTACTTACAAAAAAATTGCAAAAGTAAAACAAAAGGAGGTAAGAATCTCTTGTTACCTTCAACTTATTAACAAAAAATGATCCACACGTATGTACAAAAGTTTCTAATAAACCAATCAATCAATGTGGATCAGTAGGAGGGTCTCCTTCCTTACTGATCACCTGCATATCTGAATTCTATAGTATATGAGTCAAGAATTCCTCTTTTGACAGGGGTTTGTTATAAACTCTCAATCGATGACCATTCACAAGTAGTGGTGTCTGTTGTTCGTCAATTGTCTTTATCCTGATTGAACCATTATCATAGACAATGTCAATTTCGTAAGGTCCCATCTAACGAGTATTTAACTTACCTTTGAAGTTCTTGAATCTGCTGTCATACAACAGGGCCCAATCTTCTTGTTGAATTTTTTTCTTTTTGAGATACTTGTCATGCCATTTTGTTCTCTGCTCTTGAATGAGGGTGGTTCTTTGAAGTGCTTCCTGCCTGATTTCATCCAACTCATTAAGCTACAAGAGTCTTTTTTGTTGGGATTCATCTAAGTTCATGCCAACTTGTACTGCAATCCTGAAGGTTTTGATCTGGAATTCTATGGGAAGAAGCACCTTCTTCCCATACACCAACTCGTAGGGTGTATGTCCTGTTGTATTCCTCTAGGTGATTCTATAAGCCCATAAGGCTTCTAATAATATGTCAGCCCAATCCTTGTGGTGTAGCTATAATTTTTTGGTAAGAATGGACTCAATAACTTTGTTGGTAGACTCTAATTGTCCATTTTCCTATGGATGGTAGGGTGTAGATTTACTGTGTTTGATTTGGTACTGTTCTGTAACAGCTTTGACTAGATGAGAGGTAAATTGAGTTCTCTGATCAGTCACAATTTCTCGAGGTACACCAAATATAGTAAATATGTCATTAAAAAGGAAATATACCACTGATTGTTCACTTGCAGCTGGTAAAGCTTTTTCTTCAACCCACTTAGTCACATAATCAGTGCATACAAGTATATACTTTTTATTTTTAGATGCAGGGTTAATGGGATCTACAAAATCTAATGCCCATTTCTCGAAAGGCTCAATAACTACTTGGGCTTGAAGTGGCATTTGGTCTCGTGTAGTAGGCTTACCCATTCGTTGGCATTCATCACAATTGGATACATAGGTTTTAGCATCTCTGAAAATATGAGGACAGTAGTAACCAGATTGCAAAACTTTATAAGTGGTCCTCTTGTTTGCGAAGTGTCCTCCACAAGGAACATCATGGCAGGCTTGCAGAATATCATGAATTTCATCTTCCCTTACACATCTCTTGATTAGCAAATCTAGTCCTATTTTGTAGAGGCAATCATCGTGCCACATGTAGTTTGCACTTAGCTGAATTACTTTATGTTTTTCTCTAGGAGACAATTTCTGAGGCATCTTCCCTATCACAAGATAGTTAGCTACATCTACATACCAAGGAGTGAATGTAGAAATAGCAAACAAATTTTCATTAGGAAAGTTATCTTCTACTGGCGTGTTATCTCCCAGATGAATCATTCTAGATAAGAAATCAACCACAAGATTATCCTTACCAGGTCTATCAATAATGTTGATATTAAACTCTTGTAATAATAAGAGCCATCTTATAACTCTAGGATTTGTTACAGGTTTGTTCATTAAGAATTTGATGGCTGAATGATCAGTGTGTACAAAAGCTTGATATCCTATAATATAGTGTCTAAATTTATTAATATCATGGACTACAACTAGCAATTCTTTTTCTGTGACCGTATAATTAACTTCAGTTGGAGACAGATTTTTACTGACAAAGTAAATAGCATAGGGCATTTGATTTTCTCTTTGTCGAAGAACCTCCCCAACAACTGTGTCTGAGGCATCGGTAGAGATATGAAAAGGAAGGGACCAATTTGGTCCTCTTAATACAGGGGTAGTTGACAATTTCTATTTTAGAATTTCAAAAGATATTTGGCATTCATCATCCCACTTAAATTCGGCTTCTTTAGATAATAACTTGAATAAAGGGGTA